>CAJHQP010000868.1:0-145812 GCA_905132765.1 Moricandia arvensis
AATCCAGTTCCAAGACAGAGCCAATTGTATTATCGCGGCAGGAAGCAGTTGTCCTTGAATGATGCTCGTCTTTCCACTACCCTACCTCCTCCAAGGTGGAAGAAGAAGATTGGCTCTACTGTAGTGGAAGCTGCGATCACTGATTTTGTGGACAAGATTCTTAATGATTTCGTGAAATGGTACTCTTCGATCACTCCAGATAAAGAGTTCCCTGAACTGATCCGTGGAGAGATGATGAATGCTCTTGGTGAAATTTCGGTGAGGGTTAAAGAGATAAATATCGTCGACTCAATCAGGTGCCTTACTTTGTTTTCCTTCTTTTTTTTCCTTCTTTTTTTTTTAAATATCAGTAGGTTCAGGGCGAAGCCCCTAATCCTCCTTAAACCGGGAACCATAGGATATAATATTAGTTTCATCCCAGCGGTCACTCGAACTGGAGAACTGGAGACCTCTAACACAATGATCAAGTATTTTCCAGTTGAGCTAATGACCTTTGGTGCCTTACTTTATTTTCCATTTCTTCCTCAAAAGTCTGAGTTTAGTTAGACTGGAGGGGGGATGATGATATCGATGCTTACTTGTGCAGGGATATAGTTGATCTGATAGGTGATCATCTGGAGAGTTTTAGAAGAAACAAAGCTGCTGCTATAGGTACCGATGTTATGAAGACATTTTCATCTGAGGAGAGAGATCAAAGGTTGAAAAGCCATCTTATTGCTTCTGGGGAGCTTTATCCTGCACTCATATCACCAGAGAGTGAGTACAAGGTATGAGGGGATAGTTCAAGACTAAAACTAACCTTTGATCAAAGGTTCCTTCCTAAATTAGTTAACTTTACGCAAACATGTGTTTTGTTTTGTTTTTTTTTTTTGTTTTTCTAACAGGTTCTTCAGAAAATAGTTGCTGGCATGTTATCTGTGGTTCTCAGACCAAGAGAATCTCAGTGCCCTCTTGTTCAAACGATATGTAGAGAGCTTTTGACTTGCTTGGTAGTTCGACCTCTTGTGAACTTTGCATCCCCCGAGTAAGTTATCTCTTGCCTTCCATAAAACTGTGTTTGGGGTATAAATCAGAGTTTATGATTTCAGAGTTTTTAGATAAATAAATCCAAATGGAATGTATATGTCAAACTCTGCTTTCAGTTTGTTGAGCTGCTAATTTTAGTTTCCATTTTTTCCCAGGTTTATCAATGAAAAGATTACGCAGGTTTCCATTAATTTGAGAAAAGTTAATGAGCAGAAAACACCATCCATAGAAGATGAAAGTCACCCTGAACAGGACTCTGGTGATTGGGCTCGGATGCCAGAGGTCGCCACTCAAAGGAGAACTGAGGCTCTTTTTGGCGTCTTCTAATTTTTTTTTTTATAGTAAAGTACTTATCTTCTGCTTTTTATTACAGGTGATGCCTCCCAATGTCATTGAGCTGATTTTCGACCTAGCTGATATAATGTTTCAGTTAAATAGAGGAGGTTGGTTTAGGTGAGACAAATGTACTTTATCTGTTGTAGAATCATGCCATTCAATTTATTTTTACTAGGTCCCGTTTATCACATAAATCTTGATATGGTGTTATTGTAGAAGGCAAAGTTTCGAGACATCGAAGCGCGCACTTGTGTTAGTTATGGGAGATGTTGTGGATGACTGTTTTCTGAGGAAGATCCGTTGGCTGCGGAATGAAGACACAGTAGCTAATGGAATACGTTGGGTTCAAGATGTAAGAGATTAAGTTTTCCCTAACCTTGTGTGGAAGTCAACTGAATCATTATCACGTTTGATCTTGTGCAGAAGGCACAACTGAAACTTCACATTTTTTTTTTTATGTCTCTTTGTGTTGCTGATAATGTTATTTGAAATTTCTCTCCAGATTTTATGGCCAAATGGCGTGGATGACGGTGAAGAGGCACTGAATCAAACTGACCCTAGTGAGGAAACTTTCCAACTTGGTGGCAAGAAGGTGGTTGAACCCATTTCCTTTGAGCAGCAATTCGAGGAAGTAGCTAGTGATATCAAGACATTCTTTCTCAGTAAGTTTCTTAGGCTCCCTTCAAATTGACTTATATCGAGTTAGTCTAGCCTCATTAGAAGTAACATTTTGGTGTTTGATCAGATGAGGCCCCAACAGCTTTAGTGGGATTCGTATGGCAAAATCTGCACAGGACATGCGCCCAAGACATCTTCTATTTCACTCAGGTTAGTCTTCATTTACCTTCAGAGTATAAGGGTTGATGCATGCGCATCATTTTGGTCTGACTAATACTTGACAAATAAATCATCGGATCGCAGTCAAACATATGCATAAAGCAACTAGCATTTGCAATACTGGAGCTGCTACTTCTAGCGGTTTTCCCTGAGCTGAAAGCTCTTGTGAGAGACAACAGGGAGAATCCTCCGCATGGTCGATCAGAGTAATAACGAAGGTAGCCTATGACTGGTTTGAACTCGTTGCCTAGCTTTCTTTGTGTTAATTTTTTTTGGGTCCTTTATATAATGTAAGAAAAACAAGTGGTAGTATCAATATTTGTGAGTTTCTTTTTGGTATACAACAATGACATAAGGATTTCGTATATTAACATCTTGTGTGCGGAGAGATTGCAATGGCAAGGGCCATGAAGACTGTGAAAAGACTTTAGTTGAGATCAAACATCTTCATCATACAATATATTATCTTCAGCTTATCTTGCAGAAGTCGAGAATTGAGACCAGAGGATACTTTTGAGTAGGCCTGGGCCAAAAAACAAGAAACGAATAACCGAACTGAACCAAACCAAACCAAAATATCCAAAACTGGAGTCAGATTAAAACCCTCAAATACCTAACTAGTTCTTGTACATTCATATCTTAATTAACCGAACTGGTGAAACTGAATCGAAAACCAAACGGGTACCCAAATATATAGAAATTAAATATAATAAATTTATATCAAAATAAAAATCTATTAAAATATCCAAAAATAGTTGAAAAATAAATTATTATAAAGTATTTAAATTGTTCAAAAATATCCAATTATTTTTATTCAAAATATCTAAAATAATCCAAATATCCAAGACTTTTATCTGAATTATCCTAATTATTCAATATTTTATGTCAAATACCCGAGATTTAACCCTAATTACTCGAACTATCCGAAATAACTGAACTGGAATCAAATGAGAACCAGATTTTTCAGGTATTTTCCAAATTCTAATTTTACTATCCGAACCGAACCAAACCCAAAACTATTTGAACCGAACCCAAACTGAAAATAGGTGAATCATCTAACTCCCTATCTGAGCTACCCAATATCCAAGTACTTGTGTAAGCTTACCTTTTTATGAACTCGGGAATGAAGCTATTTATAATTCAAATTCAAATACAATTAATAAAATATAAAAACCATAACTTTGATCAAATACCAAAATACGTATTAAATTGAGTATATATGAATAAATTATACACATAAAAAATATTTACTTTAGGTAAAATAGTATCTAGAGTATTTTAAATATTTATTCATATTTGAGTTTGGGTTTGGGTTCAGATAAAAAATATTTACTTTAGATTTCTAGATATTATCCAAAATAGTATCCAAAATACCACAAAACAAAAATCTTTCGATGTTTATGTCGGATTTAGTTCAGTTCAAATCATTTTTCTTGGATCAGCTTTGGTTCGGAGTTGTAGATTTGGTTTATTTACACATTCCTACTTATTGTAAATAGAGGGAATAGAAATAATTTAGGGGGGTTATTAATTGTTAAATTTTAAAGGATTTAGAAAATTAGAAAATTTAGAAATTATGTTGTTATTGATTAATGGATTCTTAAAATCTTATTAGAATCATTTGTTATTGACTTATGGACTTTAAAATTTCATGCAAAATCTTTATTATTCATAACATTTTTTTTTTATTTTGTAATATTTTACTAGAATCTCTCGTTATTAGGATATAAATCCTCTTTATTTTTATTTTTAATACTTAACTTATACAAATATCATATATACATATATATTTAAGATTCTCAAAATCAATGTAATAAAAAACACATATACACAAACACAAAATTTCTTGTTTAACATTTTTATTGTTGAGTGAAAGATAATTAAAATTAAAATCCAGTTTTAGATAACAAAATCATTAAATACAATAATCTATAATTATGAGAAATTCATAGTAACTAGAGAAAACAATTGTTATCTAAGAATTCTGAAAAGGAAAAATATTCAGAATGGTATATATATTCATATTAAGAAGAATAATCACATTGTAATTTCTTTACAAAAACGTGAACGGTTGTTTGCAGTAATCACAGGTCGGTCACGGACCGTTGTTTTATTACATTTTCCCGCTCTCTAATTACTACGTTTTTCTACCTAAAACATAAAATAATTTAATTTATTTCAATTCCATTTATTTTATTTTTTCTTCACAAAGAGAGTCTTGTAGTTGTAAATTGTAAGAGCATCTTTAACCCAAACACCCCATTAGGGGTGCTTAAATTATTTTTTTTATTTTATTTTATTTCTATCTGATTAAAAGAAAAGAAAAAAATAAAAAAAAAGCTCGACCAATCATGGATCCCGACGTGTCGCAAACAGTGTAGGTAATGGTGTTTAATTAGGCAACATAAGTATTGGTTCTTATATTGGGAAGAGTGTTTTTGTGTGAACACCCTTGGTTAAAGATGCTCTAATAAGCTGACGTGGGATAAAGACCGCCCTTTTCCATACGCCTCTCTCCATCATCCACAACTTCGTTCTCTCTTCACCGCAACCAAACCGGCGAAACCCTAATCTCCCAAAATCAATAAAACTTCCCTCACCGGAAAAAATCGATCTCCGGTTCTCTCCCAAAGCGAAATGAGCCAGACCGTTTTCCTGGGAGGATTACAATGATCGGACTCTCGCTGTCCCGTCTCGATTGCATGGAGCTTGAGCTATGCCGGAGCCTCGACGTGGAGTCCGCCGTGGACGTGTTGCCGACGCTGCAGCTCTGAATCAACAGCCTACGGAGAAGAAGCAGAGCAAAAGGGTCGCCGGAGGAGTTGCAGAGAGGCCCAGGCCGAGGACGAGGTTAGCTGCAAGGAAGTTGAAAGAGGAAGATAAGGTGAACGTTGAGGAGGAGAAGGAAGTTATGGCGATTGGTAATGATAGTGGTGGGTCTAACAAGGCGGCTGCACAGGAAGAAGAAGGAAATACTGCTCCTTTCCCTGAAAGGGTGAAGCTTTCTTTATGATTCTGTTGATGTTGGAGATGGTCTTTTATGTAATGAGTAACGGTTCTGACTTTTGTCAGGTTCAAGTTGGAGGGTCGCCGTTGTATAAGGTTGAGAGAAAGCTGGGGAAAGGTGGGTTTGGACAAGTGTTTGTGGGACGGCGGATTAGTGGTGGTAATGAACGTAGTGCAGGAGCTAGCATCTTGGAGGTAAATGTGATTCAAGGATTGTATTATTAGCCTAATTGTGTTAACATTGTCTCACATCTTCATTTTTCTTAATAGGTTGCTCTGAAGTTTGAGCATCGAACAAGTAAGGGATGCAATTACGGTCCTCCACATGAGTGGCAAGTGTACAAGTGGGTGTTCGAGTCTCTTTTCTTTCTTACTATGTTTGTAAAATCCTTGAGCTGAAATGTGAAATCAACATTTTTCGTTTGTTGTGAGCAGCACCTTGGGTGGTAGTCATGGAGTCCCTAGAGTACATTTCAAAGGGAGGCAAGGAGACTACTATGTTATGGTATTCGAATCCCTCCTTTCACTTCTCTCCTTTCTAATTTTCTCTGAGCAATTTCATTGATAATAGATCCTTTTTGGCATCAGGTTATGGACATGCTCGGACCGAGCTTATGGGATATATGGAATACTTCAGGGCAAGCGTGAGTATCCATCAGACATCCTTGGAGAGTTTTTGTCTCTTCATTAATAGATAACTAATGTAGTTTTCTATACATGAATTTTCAAAATTTATTTAGGGTCTTTGAAATGCCGCATTAAAAATCCAGTGTGACTGTCCTAACGATTCTTTTACCTTTCTCTTAACAGAATGTCCTCAGAAATGGTAGCTTGCATTGCAGTTGAATCACTGTCCATCCTTGAAAAGTTGCATGCAAAAGGGTTTGTACTTGAATTTTTCTCTTTTTATTTATCTTGGGTTGACCAAGGTTCTTTCTTATATCTGTTTGAGCCTATGTACCTCTGTGTTAATATGTTTAATCTTTGTTAACTAGCCTAACATGTCATGGTTTGCTTCGGTTTCAGCTATGTGCACGGAGATGTTAAGCCAGAAAATTTCTTACTCGGCCAGCCTTCAACGTCGCAAGAGAAAAAGCTGTTTCTTGTTGATTTGGGACTAGGTTGGTTGATTTCATTCTCTGTGATTTTTGTTACCTGCTTATTTACATTTCTAATCTTATCAACTTTCAGCAACAAAGTGGAGAGAAGGTGGTGGTGGCGGACAACATGTTGAATATGATCAACGTCCTGATATGTTTAGGTAAGAATATTCAAACTGGTACCTTACTCTGGTTTCTTTATTCACTCTTACTCTTGTCTTGAATATTCCTCTCCTTGATTTTGTAGGGGACAGTTAGATACGCAAGTGCTCATGCTCACTTAGGGAGAACTGCTAGCAGAAGGGATGATCTGGAATCATTGGCATATACACTGATCTTCCTTCACCGAGGTAGATTGCCATGGCAAGGATATCAGGTACTGCAGACCTATCGTTTTGTTTAATAAAATGTTGTTGTTAGCATGCTTCATCTCTGCTAATCCTTTGTGTTACTCAATTTTCAGGGAGATAACAAGTCATTCCTCGTTTGCAAAAAGAAGATGGCAACATCTCCGGATATGCTTTGTTGTTTCTGTCCAGCTCCTTTCAAGCAATTTCTTGAGATTGTGGTAAATATGAAATTTGACGAGGAACCCAACTATGGGAAGTTGGTATCTCTGTTTCAAGAGCTCTTGGGAGAAAATCCGGCAATTAGGCCCATAAACACAGAGGGTGCTCAAAAGGTAACGTTTTCATCCTGTACATCTTTGATTTTCTTCCCTTGGAGTTGTTTGACGTTTTATATTTGGTTTTTTTGTGGTAGATCATTTTTCAAGTTGGACAGAAGCGAGGTAGGTTGAGCATTGGGGAAGAAGAAGAAGATGCCCCTAGGAAAAAAGTCCGTCTAGGAGTCCCTGCAACGCAATGGATATCTATTTACAACGCCAGGCAACCAATGAAGCAGAGGTAAAAAAAGTTCATGGTTAATTATACCATCAGATAACTTCTGTTGATCTGTTCACTGCGTTTGTGTCTCAAGTGTTATCTTGGTTAAATAGTTCTTTGATTCTTGACTTCAGTGTTTTCACTGACAGTGAAAACTTTGGATTAACAATCTACTTGCGCAAGCAGGTATCATTATAATGTGGCTGATACAAGACTGGCACAGCATATTGAGAGAGGTACCGCAGATGGTTTGTTAATAAGCTGTGTATCATCGTGTTCCAATCTATGGGCATTGATAATGGATGCTGGAACTGGCTTCACAAACCAAGTCTACGAACTCTCTCCGGTCTTCTTGCATAAGGTTGGTCGAATGTTTCTTGTTAATTGTTCTTAGGTCTGTGTTTATGATCTTATGTGAGAATTCTGTTTCAGGAATGGATAATGGAACAGTGGGAAAAGAACTACTACATAAGTTCTATTGCTGGTGCAGCCAATGGAAGCTCCTTAGTTGTCATGTCAAAAGGTATATACACTTAGTTGTCATGTCAAATGGTATTTTAACTAGTCTCCGAATCTGCTCTGGCCAGATCTCGTTAGTATGAAAATCATTGATGGCGTATTCGATGCTTTGTTTTAAATTGGGTTTTGAAGGCACGGCGTATACACAACAGTCGTACAAAGTAAGCGATTCATTCCCATTCAAGTGGATAAACAAGAAGTGGAGAGAAGGTTTCCATGTAACCTCTATGGCAACAGCTGGAACCCGATGGGGCGTTGTTATGTCCCGCAATTCTGGCTACAGTGAACAGGTTAGACTTCAATGCTTCTTCATGTGATGTCTTTCTTCCTCCTTATCGTTTTGATATGGTTCATAATCACCAATTCATCTCTCTCTTCAGGTTGTTGAACTGGATTTTCTGTATCCGAGTGAAGGCATCCACAGGCGTTGGGATGGTGGATTCAGAATCACTTCAACAGCAGCAACAACCGATCAAGCTGCTCTGATTCTAAGCATCCCACGGCGTAGACTGGTCGATGAAACACAAGAGACATTGCGTACCTCTCAGTTCCCTAGCACACATGTCAAGGTGAGTAGAGTAAAGATTACTTAAGATCTCAGAGACTATTTTTTTTTCTCCATTCCCATGAACAGTACCTGAGACAGTGCATTGTTTTACCTTCTGTTCCGCAGGAAAAATGGGGAAAGAATCTCTACCTTGCATCATTAAGCTATGGCCGAACTGTATCTTAATACTTTAAGAACGAGAGTGAGAAGCTTCTGTTGTGAAAGTAGTGAGACATAATCACCTATTTAACTAGCCATTCCTCTTTAAAAACAGCTATTTATTTTTGTATCAAGAGGTTATTTTGTTGCTAAGTATAATACTATTACAAGGTTTCACAACATAATAGACTGTGTTCTTCAATGTTCTCTCCATACACGACCTGAAATCTTCAACTTCAGTTCCTTGCTGTTAGTATTGTCGGCAGAGAAGAACAAAGCCAACTTGCGAGTGATGATCAAGCCATCTTGACTGTCACGAACCCTCTTGTGACTGTCGCGAATGCTTCTAGGCACGCCTTGCCATGTCATCTTCCTGCCATTGCCATTGATCTCCAAAGTGTAGCTGAAGCTCGTAGCTTCTTCTTCATCTCCCATAAACTGCATGAAAGCTATGTACATGGGAGTTTTCTTCAAGTAGAATGCTTCAAAGTATAAGCAGAATTGTCGACCGTAACAATCCAAAAGCTGTTTTGTGTGGGAAAGAGAATTAACAAAGCAGCAACAAGTTGAAGTAATCTATGAGTTTTAACTTACAGTTAACATCCAAGTAGCATGATGATGATGTTTAGGATTATGATGGACATATCGATGACTGAAACATCGCCCATCATGTATTTCAACATGATGATCATTCCTTAGATGATGAAGCAGACATTGAATATCTCCTATGACCATACACTTGGATCCAGAGTAGGGACAATTATACGGTTTTTTCTTAGCATTGATCACCTCTCTTGTATGGTCACTGGAACACTATAATGAGTTATGTGTTAGTACAATGTCTTATCATTCTACTATCTTATATGATACTATATGCATATATTGCAGAGGAAATCTAATTTGTACATACCGGAAAATCGAGCAGCTTGTAGACCTGAGATTCAATCTGAAGGTCACTGATTTGAGGTTCCATTTCGCATGACCACAAGGCAAGTGATGAAGTGAAAGAGGAGAAAGATGTATGAATGTAGGTTTGTTACGTATGTATATACAATAACCACATACATACGTTTACGTTGTTTTAAGTTTCAGCTTTCAAATGATTGAAGACAACGTGAAGTAAATGGTGAAATATAAGAGTTTGCTCCGGAGATTGCGTGAAAGAGCTTAATTTTAGGGGAGAAAATAATACAGACAAAACCTTATAGTATATGACTGGTGATTGAAATTACAATTTAGTCAAGGTTCTTGGTAACACGACACCATGAGTTGTCATACCATGTATCCAATTGGGTCTTGCAAGTTGTAAGTAACCATCAGTTTCAGATGCCATGTGGACAAATGACCCTTAACCAAATCAAATCATTGCATTTAATTAAAACCAAAAGGCATTACTGACTGATCTTTTAGCCAGTCATGGTTAAAAATCAAAAGACATTGCATGAGAAGAATAAAACAGTTTTGTTGTTTGACATTGTTATTAACGTAAACTTTTGGAAATTTTAGTTGTTTTTCATTCACTGGTTTAAATAAAGGAAAATGGAATATTGTAAAAGAGAGGACTTAACTTTTATTAAAATGTGGAAGCTCCCTTCCTCCAATAGTTTGACTAAAGATTCATTGATGACTCTACACTAGGACATGAGGTTCAAAGTCCAGAGAATGCAAATTATGCAGAATATAAAGAAAATTGTTACAAAGGATTTTCACCATAGTGCCAGGCGTATCATCGAACATAGATCTTATAGAGCGATTCGAAGTGGTGCAGTCATACATGTATTTTCATAAAGTGATAGAATTGTCGGTTATAAAATTGTCTATCTAATATTTTTCATTGTTGTAATAACATAATTAACCAGACGTTAAGAAAAACTTTTGTTTCATATTGTTTCGTAATATTAGTATCAACAAAACGAACACAAAACAAACTAAATTTAAAAGTTTTAATTTTCTTAATATGAATAAACTAGAGTAGCAGAAAAATAACTTATCACATAATAATTATATAAAACTCTTAATATATATTTTTTTGATCAACATAAAACTCTTAATATTAGAGTAACATTTAAGACTAGAATACTAGTCTTTTCATCATATGATTCATATCCATATAATACTCCTGAAAACTTGAGAACACTCTTTGAAAGTAAATCACACTACTCTCATCTACCAAATCCAAGCTTCGACAAACGGGCTACACAAACATGGGCTGAGTAGAGTATTACCATTTTATATATAAGATGATAAACAAGCAAAATAATTGGAGGATGGAGATACGCTACATGTCATTATTGACATAACCAAAGCGGCCCAAACACAAAGTGGTGTAATGTTGAAGATAAAGATAACATGCAAATTTTAATGATGTAGGGTCATTGTCTCTTCAGTTCGTCACATTATGAAAAATTGACATTTCGCCTCGATTCATATTTATATATCTCACATGGCCTTTCAACATCTCTCTACTCACATGTCACTTACATCGTGATCTATGAATCAAACATAAAGATCTTAAACCTTATGTAAAATAACAATTCATTGATATATCATACAGAAGGTAATAAAGTTTAGAGTAAAATAACAATGGTAAAAACCTGGTGACCTTGATTAGAAAAAATGTTTATAATCATGTGTTTTCATGCGCCTACACGCATAGATTGTATATGATGATTGAACCAGGTGAGTTTATGCAGGTACCTGTATAAAGTGTAACAATTATAATGCGCAGAAGTTGAAAGTATAATTTTTGTAATGATTGTTGAATAAGATTACCTTTTTCATGCTAAGAGTTGTACACTTTGGACCTGCATGGCTAAGAAAAAAGTGGTTGCATCTCGAAAATGGCATGTAGTGGACCTCATTTTTCATTGTTCCTACAGTAGTTTTACATCATAATCTATACATATGGCCACGTTAACGTGTTTGGTTGTCTTGGGCCATGATTAACCCAAGAACTTAAGGGTTCTTATTTTTTTTTATTTTTTTGCTTTTATAAAAGAAAAAATTAAAAATAGATTAATCACCGGCCGACTCGTGTCAGTGAAATCCGTAAACAGTATAATAACCGAAACAAAATAGATTTTTATTTAGGAGGTTTAAGAGGTAGTTCTTAAGATTTAGTAGATCCCGTCCACTAAAAATCCCTTAAAAATCCCCATTAATCATGCTTTTACAACTTGTGTATATATCGGATTGAAACATCTTATTATGATATTAATTGTTGTTTCAAATGTCACTTTTTTCTGTAAAATGTTAAAACTTATTACTACTTTTCCATTTTTTACAGACTGATACAGAGAAGACTTGGAGCAGATAATTGAAGAAAACAACCTAACACACAAGTTCTAACTAAACCAAGCAAGAAATTGCAGTACAAATATCACTCTATTTCTTTTGGTAAATAACTTACATAGATCGTTGCCGAGAAATTAATTGTGGACGTATCTGGTACAATAATTAATTTGATCACTACCATTTATTTATTGGTTTTTACTCAAAACGATAATAAATGTATGTTACCGTTCTGAGGATATTTAATGCAATTGTTTCATCGGAATTGAAAAAACACATTAGCAAATTTGATACGCAACCTCGGAAAAAAATTACTACAGTTTTAATGAGGGTAGAGACAATTCATTATGTCAGTGTCATTATGAAAGTGAAAATATTTTCATAATTTTTTTTAAAAGTAAAAAAATAAATTAAAATTTTAAATTTTACATTTCAAAGTCTTATCACAATTATTAACTTTAAATTCTATTATAATAGTGGTTATAAGTGTGTTTTTTCCTCATAAAAAATAAAAATAAAACTAGTTAAGATAAACCTAAAATAGTAGTAGGAATGTTGTATTTTAGACAATTTTTTTTTAAAAGAAGAATTTTTTTCATGTTTACTACTTTATTAATACTATTATTTATTTTTAATTTCAATAAATAATATTTTAATGAATATTTTATTAAGAGAAATTTTTTTTAGATTAATTAGAATCCTAAATTTCACATTTCAAAATCTTATCACATCTTTCAATTTTAATCCTAAATTTTATATTAATTAATCTTAAAATTATAAGTGTTTTTCTCTTCTTAAAAAATAAAGATAAAAATAATTAATTTAAACATAAAAAATAGTAATGTGATATTTTAGATAATTTTCATTAAAAGAATTTCTTATAAGTTTTCTCTTGGTATATATTGTCCCTAGCTGAGTGCAATGTGTAAGTCAGAAAGTGGAATTAATTTATTTAACTCGTATTTAAAAAAAAAATCTGAATGCTACAGATTGAGTAGTTTACTGATTATTTTATTTTGTGTGTTTGAAAAAAAACATTAAACATCAATGTTTTTTTATCTACTTTGATAATCTTAATCAGTTTTTTTTGTTGGGAGACCATGAATTGTCATAATAAACTATCTAACATTCAACACCTCAAACTATATACTTTTAAAGTTATATTCTTTACGTTTCATATTAAATGTCACTTTATAATTTTTTTTGTTACAAAATAAATGTCGTTATTAATTTTCGATGTAGAATTTATTAATTTTATAATACAATTTATTTTTTTATTAGTTGAAATATGATTAAGTGTATAGATAATTGAGTTTTTATATAAAATATATGTAAAAAAAAATATTTTTTTAATGTGTGTGTAGAATGTTAAAATGGTTATTATGAAAGATAAAGAGTATTAATAATGGAGTCGACAACGCGAGAACAATACAATGTCTATAGTATTACACAATAACGTCTATAGTTGTTGACCAAAAGAAACATTGAAGTAAATATAGTCTATAGTTAGTGTGTGGGTGGTAGTGTGACAGAAGGAGACTGATTGAAGCTATGACAACAGTGGCCGCCGTTTATGATGCGTCTCCAGATGGGTGACAGAGCTAACCGCATAGAACGTCTGAGCTAAAAAAGAGTGTGACGCTTAACGAAACTAATCGTCTCAGCTAATCAAAACACTAACCAAAAACTAAGGCCCTAAATCATTAGAATAATTAAATCATTTTTCTTAAAAAGATATCGGGGGATCATGCATTGTGGAAATCTTGTTAATTATAAGGGAGGATTTTAATTCATTTCAAAAAACTTGTAGTAAGGAAAATAGTAAAAAATTGGGAATTATTTTTGGTGAAATTAGATATATAATAATTATGGATGAATATTTTATCCATCAAATTTGATTTGATTCTTTATTCGTTTCAATCTGAAACTTCTAAATATGCGTAAGTCACCAAAGCAAAACAAATAGTATAAATTAATATCCACTAAAAACAAAATAAATCATAAATACAAAAAACTTAAGATCGGATATCCGCTCTGCTCTATTTTTATACAAATTATCTACAATTAAATAGAGTGCTGTAAAATATAATTTTATATAATTATTATTTTAATTTATAAGAGTATTAAATTAAGAAAGAAATTTAAAATCTTTACAAAACTATTTTTTGTATAATTATATGTTTCATAAAATTTATAAAACACATACATAGTTTCACTAACTTTTACTTTTGTTTTATATTATGTAAAATATATTTATTTAAAAAACAAATTTGTTTTAATTTTTTAAAAAATTACTTGTATTGAATAAAATAGAAAAAACATTCATAAATATCTATAAATATTTGTAAATTATCCGGATATCAGAAAATTAATTTTATTTTATTTCAAAATAAATAAAATCAAAATTTTAGATATTTATAAATTTGAAACAAATCATAAATATCAAAAATTACGGTACTATCCCCTTTCTACCTTCCCCTAATAATAATTAGAGGGACGTTGGGGTTAGCGGGTCTACGATGGTTTACTACATGACACCGAGCCTGAACTGACTACCTGTGATTGTGCCCTGTTCAATACTTACACATAGTTTTGGACCATTTCCTTTTTATTTTGTCTCTTACACAGTAGTATAGTTTCAATTAACTTCCCCTTATTTTTTATATAGTCCGAGCGGGCAAAAACTCCATTTAACTTGAATTCATGCATAGGTAAGCACGGTTTTTCATAAAGGAATTTTTGTTTCTCTTAACTTAGTTATGCTGCCTCGTTTAGTAATTAAGGTCAACATAATTAATTCTATTTTCAAATCAAACTTTTCAAAGTTTAATTAGAGTTGTCTGCTCTGACTAAGTACTTGTTTAGAAATGGTTATCTTTCAGCATAAGCAATTTTCAAACCAAGTAATCTCAAATTCATTTTATTATTATGAGCAGATTTCCACTATGAAACATCTTGGATATATGTATTTTTTTTTGACATCCAAAGCTCCATATATTATTAGGAAGATTCCAACCAAGTTGTGTCAAGCACAATCCAAGTTGGGACCTCGGAGTCTACATGGGAAAAGTTTAGTCCTCGAGTCTGTGCACCCAGGCCCGGCTCTGGCCCTGTACTGGAGGTGCATTTGCACAGGGCCCATTTCATTTTCTGATTTTTTAAGCTTAGATTAGGGCCCTTTTTCTAAAAAAAAAAAATTTGTATGAAAAAATGGATCTCAAAACTTTTGTAGCACAGAGCCCATTTTATGTTTGAGACGGGTCTGCGTGCACCTTTGGCAAGGCGGTTGGCTCGGATTAATTGAGAACGAGGCACAAAAGTAAAAGAGCAAGACAAAAATTTAGAACGGAGTTCATAGAACTCATCAAACTCTGCCATTAGACTTGGCCAATCTTCATTTTCGTCGATAAGCTTCACCAGTTGCATGCAATCGGATGCTACATTTTTTTATGTATAAGTAATTGAGATCGCATTTTTTTATTTGATGCTACATTCACTTATGAATTTATTTATATGAATACCAAATAAAAATTGAGAAATACCCTAAGATAGACCTAAAAAAGTTTTTGTCACAACAATAAATTTTAAGGGAAAAAATGACAAAAATAACCTTTATGAGGTGAGATTTTGGGGGGAAATATACGTTTACACCGCTTTGGTTAACTAATCTAGACTTCGGGTTTAGAGTTATGGAGTGGGGTTTTGGGGGTGAGGTTTAAAATTGAAAAAATAAATAAAAAATATTAATTTTTAAAAAATAAAAAGGTCTAGTTAGGTCATTTTTGTTTTTGAAAGTTATTTTTGTGACAAAAACTTCAAAAGTTGTTATTCGATAGATTTGCCCATAAAAATTTCAAGTCAAACAAGTTTTTTCTAAAATACTTTTTTGGAAGACTAATATACACGACTTTAACAAACCCCACAAAAATATATATGTATGTACTCTTTACAAATGGCTAGTTGTCACTTTTCAGATCATAAGTCCCTCTTTCAAATTAGCACCAATAAAAGGTTTAAAAGGCTACGCAAAGGCTAAACTAGTTGGGACAAAACCTCTCCAAAGTTCAAATACAAAGGCCGATATGAATTTTGAGAAAACTAAGCTAGTCATCACAGACCCAGTTCATATAATATAGTCCAAAATTACAAAACCAAAAAAAAAGATAATAACAGTAATAATAAGTGTTCGAAAAAAGAAGAAGAGATAATAGTAATAAGTCGAGAGAGAGAGAGAGAGAGAGAGTGTTTCATTGTCATAAGTTAGTAGAAAGATAGAAGTGTTGTTGTTACTAGAGTGAAAGTCACATATCAAACATAACTAGAGAGACAGCTAGTGACGAAGGAGAGACAGAAGCTTGAAGACAGACATACAAAGTCAATCCTTCTTCTGGTAATATCATTTTCATGTTAGGTCTCACTCCATCATCATCATCTCTCTCTCTCTTTACTTTTTTTTTGTTAAATCGTTTTCAAAACGGTGAAACTCATGAGAGAGCTTTAGCTAGCTTGTGAAATTTAATTTTTAATCTTCTTCCTCTGGCAGTTTGCGATAAATTAATTAAATATACATATGTAGTTATGTATTGTATCATTCTTGGTATCTTCCAGAATCTTGTGAACCTATATCTCTCCAACAAAGTACACTTCCTCTGAGCAGAGATAGTCTTATAAAGGGAAACAAAAAAGAGGGTCGAGAAAAGTTTCTTGCATCCTCTTCTTGCTCTCTTCTGAGTTGCAATCTTTAAATGAGTCGAGTACTGAAGCGAGGGAAGCAGGAGAAGCCTGTAGTAGCATCTGATGGAGCTGAAAAGGTTATTGTTGCTGTTAAAGCGTCTAGGGAGATTCCAAAGACAGCTTTGATTTGGGCTTTGACTCATGTTGTTCACCCTGGGGACTGCATTACTCTCATTGTTGTTGTCCCTTCTCAAAACTCTGGTACTTAGTTTCCTCACAAGTTTTGTTAAGTCTTTCTTTAACGTTTGTTCTTTTCTTTCAATGTTTTACTTTCCCTATTTGTTTTCTGATGAATGTGTGTAGGAAGAAAACTTTGGGGTTTCAGTAGGAGTTTCCCTATGTTTGCTGGAGATTGTGCAAGTGGTCACATGAAATCACATTCTGTAGCGATACCAGAGATAAAGAGTAATCTCAGTGACACTTGTTCCCAAATGATTCTCCAGTTTCATGATGTCTATGATCCTAATAAGGTTTGCTCTCTAGGCAAGACATGTTTAGCTATGATGATCCCTTGAAAGCATCACATATTTCTCATGCTATTATGTTGTTGTTTGTGATTGCTTTGAAGATAAATGTCAAGATTAAGATTGTTTCTGGATCACCATGTGGAGCAGTTGCTGCTGAGTCGAAGAAAGCACAAGCAAACTGGGTAGTACTAGACAAGTAATAGTCTACTTTCATCATATATGATGGCTTGCTCAGTTATATATAATTTCACCAACTTACATGGTGCTGTGTGGTTTGTTCTACAGACACCTCAAGAACGAAGAAAAACGGTGTATGGATGAACTGCAGTGTAATATCGTGGTGATGAAGCGTTCTCAGGCTAAAGTTCTACGCTTAAACTTGGTTGGATCGCCTAGCAAGGATGCTGAGAAAGAGTCTACTTTACCAGCTGGACAAGAAGCAGCATCTGTAAAATACACAAAAGGATCGTTAGATTCTGATAGAGGACTACCTGTTACTCCTACTAGCAGCCCTGAGCTAGGGACACCATTCACAAGTACAGAAGCTGGGACTTCATCAGTGTCAAGCTCTGACCTGGTAACTTCACCTTTCTTCACTTTGGGAATGAGTGGTTACACGAAGAAGGATGGAGCCTTGGTCATCAAGGAGAATGATGATTACAGCTCTGAAACTGAGAGTGAAAGTCAATCATTAGCGTCAACTAGTATGAGATTCCAGCCATGGATATCAGAATATATTAGCACTCATCGCCATTCATCTCAGGAGGTGCTTGATAAGTTCTCTAAACTAGATGTAGAGTTTAGTGGACAGTTAAGAGATGCAATATCACTTACTCAAAATGCTCCTCATGGTCCTCCTCCTCTTTGTTCTATCTGCCAACACAAGGCGCCAGTATTTGGTAAACCACCGAGAGTGTTTTCCTATTCCGAGTTAGAGCTTGCAACATGTGGCTTTTCACGAGCTAACTTCTTGGCTGAAGGTGGATATGGATCTGTTCATCGAGGTATACTACCGGAAGGCCAAGTAGTTGCAGTGAAGCAACACAAACTAGCCAGTTCTCAAGGAGATGTAGAGTTTTGCTCCGAAGTGGAAGTTCTCAGCTGTGCTCAGCACAGAAACGTTGTTATGCTGATTGGTTTCTGCATTGAAGACAGCAGAAGGCTCCTTGTATATGAATACATATGCAATGGTTCACTTGACTCCCATCTATATGGTAACGTTGTCTAAGTGCTTCTTGTGGTAGAAAATGTTTGCTATTAAGTATGAAGATCTTGTACAGGTCGCAAAAGGGAAACACTGGAATGGTCAGCACGGCATAAGATTGCTGTTGGAGCTGCAAGAGGTCTTCGGTATCTTCATGAAGAATGCAGAGTTGGTTGTATTGTTCATAGAGACATGCGTCCTAACAACATCCTCATCACTCATGATAATGAGCCACTGGTACGTTCGTTGTAACAATACATATTATCTCATATGCTCTTTGGACCTAAGTCATTTCTTTTGTAATTCAATCAGGTTGGAGACTTTGGTCTAGCGAGATGGCAGCCTGATGGGGAACTAGGTGTAGAAACACGAGTGATAGGAACGTTTGGGTGAGACATCAACCAAAGCTATCACTTACTTCCTGAAACTTGAACAATTGTTCTGTTACTAAACGAAAGTACTTTGCTGGTGTGTGTAGGTATTTGGCTCCAGAATATGCTCAAAGTGGACAGATCACAGAAAAAGCAGATGTCTACTCGTTTGGGGTTGTATTAGCTGAGCTAGTCACTGGTCGCAAAGCTATTGACATTACTATGCCGAAAGGCCAGCAATGCCTTACTGAATGGGTAATGAATACACATCTTAATAATTCAGCAAAGTAATAGTACTGATGCTCCTTGATTATTGGTGATCTCAGGCACGTCCGCTACTGGAAGAATATGCGGTGGTAGAACTTATTGATCCGAGGCTTGGTGACCTTTTTGTAGAAAGTGAGGTTATTTGTATGCTTCATGCAGCTTCGTTGTGCATACGTAGAGATCCACATTTGAGGCCACGCATGTCTCAGGTAATCAAAAGTAACCCTTGACATCATTCTTTGTAGTGTCAGGATGATAGTATATACTAAAAAAGGTTTGGTCAATAATGAAGGTGCTGCGTATACTAGAAGGAGATATGATCATGGATGGGAACTACGCATCAACTCCAGGTTCAGAGGCAGGGAACAGAAGTGGGCGGTTCTTGGCGGATCATTACAGCAGTGGTCAGCTAATGAATGACGGGTCGGATAGGTTCAGTGAAAGGCTGTCTGGTGAAAGAGGTCAGAGGTTGGATCTAAACCACAACAAGCAGTACTAAAGATTAAGATTTAAGTAAAATCACATAACTGTGTCTGGTGAAAAGTTTAGTTGGTAGGGTATTGAGTAGAGTCCCCTGGTTTGACCCTTTTTTGGTTGTATAGTGGGTAAGATGCAAACACAGTTGCTAAATATGTTATCAAAAAGAACAAAACAGCAAGTGGCTTCATTTTAGTGGCTATTATTATTGGTTTTAGAGTGTGGACAGAGGGAGAGGAACAAGAGAAAACAAAACAATGAGGCAGTGAGAGATAGAGAGAAGTCAGAATATGAATCTGACTTTCCTGCTGATATAGTATGCACTGGGTAATTTTTTCTACTTGATTCTCTGTATCTACAATCCTCTGCATGCATATGAGAGTTTAGAGAAATTAATAGTAATTCTTGGATCCTTGAATAATAATCTTAGCTATGCTATATAATATACACAAACACTTCCAACTGTCGTTAGCATAGATGATTACTCTTCATGACACCAAATAGTTAGTGGAGATTTTAAATAAGACAGACAGCACCCTTTGCATATGATCTCTTAATCAAGTTCTCAGAAGAGAAGTGAGGCTTTGTGGTTTTGAGAATCTTCTACTGTTTCCTCATCTTGGATCTTGCATATCTATAAGAAACAGTGTGACATTGGATCAACTATAACAAGCATGAATGTGTGTAACAATCTGGCAAAATGAGAAATTTAAAGTGATCGAGAAGAGAAACTACTCTATACGCATGCCACCTCGGTCTGAAGACGATAAGAGGTTGCCTTGCAGATCATTCACGACATAAGTAGCTTGTTCGGTTACCTGTGTTTGGTGAGAGTAAGTATATATATAGACTGCAAAGTCAAAGATCATAAGGCATGTATTAACAACTTATACCTCAAAATCAGCAAATGAAATTCAAATTAGAAAATATTAAAATGAAATTGGTGATGGTGTGATGATAAACAACCATTCATTTGATTAATCTCCTCCTTTTGATGTTTTTCAGCTTTGGTTACTCTTTGGATGTGTAATGATTTCCCCACACAAAAAAAAACCAGAAGACTTGTCAGTGTGTTTTAAAAAGAAAGAAATAGTTTGACCAAAAAAAAAAATAGAAACAGATTCAGCATCAAATTGTCAAAGGAATATGTTTCTGTGGAGATTACTGGTGAAACAAAAGGCATGGAAGTATTAGATTCAGCCAACATCTGTAGTAATGTGCATGTGTTGAGGATACAAATAAAAAAAAGTTGATTTGATTCTTTTACTTTGTCACAGACTACTACAATCACCCAAACATACAATAAACCTCAAAAACTCCAACGTTGGCATCTTTTCTGCAGATTTATCAGTTGGTTTCTTCTTCTAGTCAATTTTCACCGAAGAGTAGATCTTTCTCACGAACCAGAAGCAAGCGTAGAAACCAATTGTGCCAGTTAGGACGAAGAAAGCGTAAGAGATGATGATCATGTACCCGAAGTAGAGCATTCCCGAGACTAGCTTTGTTATCTCCAGCTTTGTGAAGAAGTAAAAGATCGAGTAGAGGAAGAGGTAGAAAGCAGATGAGCCTGCGGTTAAGTAAGCTCTCCACCACCAGTTGTAGTCCTCGCTGCAAAGCTGGAAGTAGCAGAGCACCACTGTGATCTCTGCACATGTGACTATCAAGATCAAGAACACTATGAAGAGGAAACCGAAGATGTAGTAGAACTGGTTCAGCCATATTGATGTCAGGATGAAGAAGAGCTCGATGAAGACTGCTCCAAACGGTAGGATGCCTCCTATTAGTATGGAGAACACTGGTTTCATGTACCATGGCTGCTCTGGCACTTGCCTTGGGATCTTGTTTGTTTTGACCGGGTCTTCTATTGCTGGCTTCTTGTAACCCAGATAGCTACCGACAAAGACTAGTGGGACTGAGATGCCAAACCAAAGGCAGAAGAGAGCAAACATTGTACCAAAAGGTATGGCTCCAGATGACTGCTCTCCCCAAATGAGGCCATTCAGAACAAAGAAGATCGCGAAAAGGATACCAGGAAACATGAATGCAGTCTTCAATGTCATTCTCTTCCACTTGTTTCCTTTAAACATTTTGTGAAGGCGGGATGAGGAGTAACCAGCGAATATGCCCATGAAAACCCACAAAAGAACCATGGCAGTCATAAGTCCTCCTCTGTTGGATGGAGATAAGAAACCCAGCAACGCAAACATCATTGTAACAAGCGACATTCCGAAGATCTGAACACCTGTACCAACATAAACACACAACAATCCAGACTTCACCGGTGGTCTGAAGACATCACCGTGTACAAGCTTCCATCCTGTCTCTTCCTGAGCCTCATCTTGAGTCTCGAGCTGATTATAGTTTGAGATATCCTTGTATAGAGTTCTCATCATGATCATGGCTACCATTCCAGAGAGGAACAGGACGATCATAAGTGAGTTTATGATGGAAAACCAGTGAATTTGATCATCATTCATAAGGAGGTATGTGTCCCATCGAGAAGCCCATTTGATTTCACTCTCCTGGAGATTCGAATTCAGAAGAAAATATTTAGCAAACCAAACAGTAAAGAAAGTCTAAATATAAATTCTTTACCTTAAATGAGACATCATATGTAAACACAATCTCTTTCCCTTCCTCAACTTCTTGAGGGACAGTAGTGCTTTGGATTAAGTTCTTTGTGTCCTTGTTGCATGTCGTTAGCTGAGGATTGTTTTCGTCCCATTCCTTGTACTCATGCAAGATACTACCCACAAGATAAAAGTCTCGTTATTCCAAAAGAGATAGACATCAGCAACCAAGTAAAGGAAGTAACAACCAGTAGGTAATACCTGTTAGGAGTAACCTCAAATCCAACAATTCTAGCAGAATCAGACTCTAGATCTCTGTGGTACATAACTCGAAAGCTCAAGTGATTATGGATAAAATATTTCTCCTCTTTGCTCTACAAAAGCAAATGAACTTTTGGTTGGTATGAGAGAATGTAAATAGAAATGCAAGACAGCAGAAACAGAGTTAAAAGACATACCCCTTCATAACTCCCTTTGAAGCCAACACGATAACCATGCTCATAAGTAGTGGACTGACTTCCATCTCTCCTTTGTCTAAGTACAGCTACTGGAAGATTATCAAGAATCCTAAACAGTAATTCGGGTTAGGTTTACAGCTTAATCAAAAAAAAAATTGGTAGCCACAGAAACAAAGGACAAGAATGCTATAATATCTATTTACATATTAGCCCGGTATTCATCATCAATCTTTTCCTTAAAGTTCTTTGTGGACTCAGCGTCAAGTTTAACACGGCAACCTACTTTGCAAGGCTGATCCTCCAGCATTTGAAACTGAAAAATTTCATATGGAAAAGGTCAAATGAGGTTAATGTATAAAAGTAGTCTAACAACAATTGGAGCAAGAAGAATGGGTATTTACTTACAGTATAAACCGAATTCTCAATACGGTCGCCTCTGAGAACCTCCCCAAGATTCTCAGCATTGTTCAAGATCTTACTAGGCTTACAGTAATTCAGGTAGTAGTAGTCATAAGGAAGTTGGGTCTTGGTAGAAGACAATTTGTTCACTTTGACATAAAGAGGATCACCCTGTTCCAGATAAAACAACAAATCAAGAGCTGAAAAACAAATCAACAAACCTCCTTTTATGCATTATCACATACTGAGATCAAATAAAGTCAATGAACTCCTTGGAATGCAGATAATCAGACTGATGAATAACCCTAAGCCCTAAACTTTTCACATCAGGCATCAGCACAGAGATAAAGATGGGTCGAGGATCTGTAAATCTCAATAATAGATTCACAATTAAAGAGACTAAAACAATTAGTGACACTAATGATGATGATAATCAATCAGGAACACATGGATCTCTACACTCCATATTGTCAATACACTTACACTTAACAAGTTCAAGGGCCCTCTTTCTCTACATACAAAAAAGGTAATAAATTCAGTTTCGTTTCTTCTCTTGCAATCAAAAAGTTCATCGACTCACTCACTAAGCTAGCTACCAACAGAAACAGTGACTGAAAAAAGGACACAACTTTCCAACAGATGAAGATCAAATCACACGCTACACTATAAAACCATTGAGACCCATGAACCCTAGAACGATATATCTCACCGGAAACCCAAGATCGGGGAAAAAAACCCAATAAAGTTATTACCTTCTGGAAATCGCGAGGAGCGACACCAGGAAGATAGAAGGCACGAGATAAGGAAAGGGAGAGGAGAGAGAGGAGGAGAGTGGCGTAGAATCGAAAGCTGCTTCCTTTCGTCTTCTTCATTTGCATCATCTTCTGCCTCTCTAATCTTCCTCAGAACCTCTTCAGATGGAAGAGAGTGCGTTTTTTTTATTGAAGGAAGATGGAGGAAACTGAGGTTACCAATACGATTGCGTTTCGGGGTTAGTGAAAATAGCTTAAAGGGTAAAATATATTTTGGTCAATCAACACTACAGATTTGAAATCATTTCCTTACTTTTATGACATTTTTATGTCGGGAAAAAAACAGAAAAAACATTTTGGGAACTTAAATCATGCAATCTTTTATGTAAGGAAACAAATTTCATTTTTTACCAATTTTAATACAAATTTATTTGATAATAAGAAGAGATGGTTGCTGATTTAAGAACTAGAAGAAGGTTCAAGTCAAAGCAAAGGTATAATATATGATTGGCCTGCCTAACTTTTTTTATATAGAAAGAAAGGTGGCTAGTTTGTGTAAGTATATGACTTTGATCTCAAGAAAGAACTTAAGCTTTCATGAATCATTTGTTATGAGAAATAAGTTGATGATTAAGATAGGGTAATGAAGATGGATTTTGTTTATTTTAGTGGACATTTCAATGTGTTTACCCAAAATTAAAAGGTCAGTGATGATCTTATGGTCAGTTTTCACTTATATGAATTCATACAGAAGAAAGATGCCGTCATATATTTATTTTGTTAAGTATCAACTTCAAACTTGTAACTCAGAACATGGTCTGGTAATGAGACTTCAATTTTAATTGTTTTCTGTAACATTTTTAATTTTAATATAAAGTCATTAGGTCTCAAAGAAAACAGGGGAAGACTTTCTTCAAATCGTTGGAGCAGAGCTTTTGGGACTTGGTGCTAAATGGCAGCTCTTTCAGCGGCTCTGTCTCTTGGTTTCGGATCACTTCGCCCTTCACGACCTTCCTTCTCCTCTTTCAATTCGCTCCGGCGACAGACATCACTCCTCCGATGCCAAAGTCTTGTCCTTTCGAGGTCTCCTCTTAATAGGGTTCTTCAAGCTTCCCTTCAATCCAGTACGTATCTAACTAATATGACTCGATTCCTTTCACGGGTTTGCGTTAGATTCATTGAATCAATCATTCATATCTGAAAAATCCAACCTTTATATTCAGACATCTCTTTGTGTCAATGGTGTCTTTATAAAGCATTCATTTTTAATGTATAGATTGTGTTTCAACGGTGCCACTTAACACTGTTTGATTGTTTCTATTAGATTATGCAAATGCTGCTGATGCTACGGTTACATCACCGGGAGACCATTCTGAGATTGTGTTTCTAGGCACTGGAACAAGTGAAGGGATTCCTCGTGTTAGCTGCCTCACTAATCCTCTCAAAACATGTTCGGTATTTTTCTTTTTCTTTCTTACTTGACGGTTCATCTTCGGTTTCAGTGGGAATGGGATCCCATTTGAAAAGAAAGAATCAATTTTTGATTGTTCTAGGTATGCACAAAAGCAACAGAACCTGGAAACAAGAACAGGAGACTCAACACTAGCATTCTTGTTCGGTACATTAGACCATCTGGAACAAGTAACATCCTTATTGATTGTGGCAAGTAAGTGCATTAACATCACTGTTGTGTTTTGTGAGTGTGCTGCCATTTAGAAAAGAAAGGTTGAATCCATCTTTTCAATATAAGATATTTGGTGAGATTGATCTTGAAGCATCTGATATTAGTATTCTTTCTTTTATGCTCACTTTCGTTTACTCCTTTCTCCTTGCAGGTTCTTCTACCATAGTGCCCTTAAATGGTTTCCCACCTTCGGGTTAGCTTTTTTCATCAACCAGCATTCACTTGTCATAAGAGTTCCTTGAAATTCTTCACTATGTTACATTCTGATAGTTTTTATCGTTGCTTCTATGACCATTCCCATGATAACCAGTTGTGTTATTTTATTTTCCAGGCTAAGAACACTTGATGCGGTTGTAATTACTCATTCTCATGCTGATGCAATTGGAGGTCTCTGAAACTGACAAGTTAAACCTTGCCCATCCATCTTTTTTCTTTATCCTGTAAAGTTATGGTGTTGAAGTCTTCTGCTCCATTGTTTTTGTTTCTTTTTGCTCTGCAGGTCTTGATGATCTCCGTGACTGGACAAACAATGTCCAACCTCACATTCCAATTTACACTGCTATGCGTGATTTTGAGGTTTACTTGTTTTACAACACACATTAACACATTTCCCTCATCTCTCACTATACTACTTAGCGGCTCTATATGGTGGCATGTGAATCTCAGGTGATGAAAAAGACCCATTATTACTTGGTTGATACGAGTGTGATCATACCAGGCGCTGCAGTCTCAGAGTTGGAGTTTAAAATCATTCATGAGGATCAGCCATTCATGGTAAAAGATCTGAAGGTAAGTTGGATTCTCGGTTTCACCGGTGCAGAAACTATGAATAATGATCTTGGTGTTGCATTGAACTGTTTCAGATCATCCCTTTACCAGTGTGGCATGGAAGTAACTACCGTTCTCTTGGTTTCCGGTTTGGTGACGTCTGCTACATAAGGTAACCAAACACACACACACACACACACACACACTTCCCTCTACCTTAACTTCACATCTTTGAATCATCGTATTGTAAAATACATGCAGCGATGTGAGTGACATTCCTGAAGAAACTTACCCGCTCCTTAAAGACTGTGATCTCCTAATTATGGTAATCTCAACTCCATTGTTCTTCTATAGACAATAGATAGCTTCTTACCCAAGAAACATCTCTTTTCCTCTCTGTCTCTCTAGGATGCTCTGAGGCCTGATCGTTCTTCAGCAACACACTTTGGCCTCCCAAGGGTACAAAGCTTGTCCTATTCTTTCTATTGTAAACAACTATTCTTGTCATAGATTCTTCCTCCATCATTATGTTTTACGTTTTCATTGTCCCTCTAGGCGTTAGAGGAAGTTCGAAAAATAAAACCAAAAAGAACCCTTTTCACCGGAATGATGCATTTGATGGACCACGAGAAAGTGAGCGAAGAGCTGGAGAAACTCATGGACACAGAAGGCCTTGATGTCCAGTTAAGCTACGATGGTCTTCGTGTACCAATCTCGATTTGACTCGGTTTATTATTTTCCCTGATTTAACTATATCTTACCGGAAATAAATAGTATTCAATTTGTTGTATTGTCTTGTATTCTGTTCTCAAAAGTCGCCCAATAGATTTTCATTTTGGTATTAATATGTATTGGTTTAACTCGAGCCGGTTTGGGTAAATGCTGCTTTCTGTTCGGTTTGTGTGTGAGGAGGGACCAGCCAAACGGTGACGTTTGGTAGTGACAGTGGGAAGAGGGAAGACCATAAACTGAAAACAAGGTAACGGGTGTGTTCTTAAGGGAGTCTGCTAAATTGGCGACCAGATTGCATGGCTCTGTTCTGCTTGAGAGTCCTATTATATCTTCACGCGTTTCCTTGACGGTCCAGTACGGTCCACTGGACCGGTCATTTTCATGTCTGTCTATTGCGGAGGTGACATGAGAGGGTTCTTTGAAGATTTAATAACATCGACTCTAATACAATATTAGTGATGAATATAACTTATTTTCAAAAACTAGTTTAAGAGTGAAAGATTGTTCATACATTTAAATATTGTTCAAGGATGATGTTAGAGCATGATTATCCCATGAAACCCATTTTGGATTCTTAATGATAATTTATTATATAAATGTATTTAGTGGACTTAAGAACTTTCCTTAAGAAACTTCCATTTTGAGTGGTTCAATGGGAGTTTTATTAACTAAGGGCTCTTAAAAAAGATTAAAACTTTTTTTTAAAGATAAAAGTTATTTATTAAATAAAACATATTAAAAGATAACATTTAAAACATATATGTTAAAAAATATAAAAATAAAGACTAGTACAATAATCGATAATAATTTGAAAAAATATATGAGCTCAATTGTTGTCTTCATCACGTTGAAATTTACGTCATATATGTTTAATCAAATCAACTTTTAGTTGTTGATGCATTTGTCTATCATGAGTTCTATTTCGAACACGTATCATATTAGCGATATTTGTAGGGATATCTGTAGAAGAGAAAAATAAATAAATTAAATAGGATAAAAAAATAGATTAAATGGGAAAAAAAAACAAGAAGAAGCTGACACGTGGTTTAATATCAAGCATAAGGATCAGTCACCAAGTATGCTAACTAAGAGCATCCGCAACGGTGAAACCCACTGTGGATCATTAACTGTTCACCTTTTTCATTTTTAAAATATATAAAAAAATCAACTGATCGCGGGTCGCCACGTGTCGCAGGGACCCGCAAACAGTGTAAAGACTCCCTAAAGATCGATACTTAGGGAGAGATTTTAAGAATCGAATCCTTAACTATTCATGGAATTCACTAATTATTTAATTATTATTTTTCTTAAGGATTCCTCTTAAGGAATCCCTATTGTGGATGCCCTAAAGATTGGTTACAAAGATTTTATTTATTTCTGATTTAAATAAATCATCAATGTTGTTTAAAACCCCTACTAATGACCTGCGAGAATGATGGTCTTAATGATCGATGTGGGACATTAATAGTAATATTAGTCACTCTCATGGGATTAATCATTAATAATTGTATTTAGTTGGTAGGGTTCATGTGTTAGCTCAATCATCTTCATAAACAAAGGCCTCTTCTATTTTCTTGATATGCTCCGCTCGTGAACTCCCTCAGACTAATTGACTCTAATACACTATAACTAACGAATCTTTCGATTTTATCCTATTTTGAATGATATAATTAACAATACTACTTTATATATGACCTTCACTTTGTAAGCAATTAAGAAAAATAAATGAATCAGACTTTTGTTTTTAGTTGAACCAGATCTGTTACTTATGTATAATCATAATCAGTCTTTACAATCCACTCAGACATGTTAACATGCACATGCATGTTTTCTAATGATATAGAAAATGGTAATTTATGTGGTGTCAGAATATAATATTCGTTACTATGATCTAAGCCATGCATAGCTGACATGGAGACAAGGACGTATAATCTTTTATAAACCCATAATTTATGGACAGTTGAATAAAAAAAAAAAAGTAATATACACATGACTATCCAAGTTTCATCTACACTAATACTTTATTTTCCTGTCAGCCTTCCTGTTTTGCTTCTAGTTTTTTTTTTTTTTTTTTTTTTTTTTTTTTTTTGATAACTCAGGTCTCCGAACACTATTTGGGCGTCCGACTATCCACCCGAAGGCGGTCCTGGGGGCCAAACGGAAACCATGTTAAATCTGCTGTGGCCAGCACTCGAAGTCGGGTGGCGGACACCTCAGCCGAGGTTCCATTACCACCAGCCCACAAGCGCTGGTTTTTTGCTTCTAGTTTGCCAAAAATGGACGTCGAGTTAAATTATTTTGTTATATATGTTAGGAGAGGTTAATTTTTCAACATATTATGATAATACATATCAGAAGTTATCTCTATATATGTTTGATTGTGAAAATGCTTATTATTTGAAGATGTAGTTGAAACCGTTGTGGTTGTGTGATCTTATATCATCAAAAGAAAAGAATTAGGTTATATTCAAATTTGACCACATCTTTTATATAAATTTAATGGATTTCCTGTAAAGTTTGTTTAATGTGTGGGATGAGCTGGTGTTTCATATTGGGAAAAGGATCGGACAAAATCACATTAAAAAGCTAAATAATTGTGGAAAGAAACAAGATAAAGACAAAAGACGAATTGTATTTTACTCTTTCTGTTTCTAAATGAGTGTCATTCTACCATTTTTTTCTTGTTTCATAAAAAATGTCACTTTACATTTTCAATGCAATTTTTTTTTATATAATATCATTCTTACTCTTTTAACTAGTCAATAGATGTTCTTAAGAATTATTTTTATTTAAATAAATATACATTAAATAAATGTATAGTAGTATATTTATTCATTTTTTTAATATATGTAAAATATGTCTAAGTGACACTTATTTAGAAACAGAAGGAGTATATTGTTATAGGTTTTTTACACAATATATTTTGTAGACAATCCAATTAATACGTTGATGAAACATGCTATTTTCCTTTTAAATGTAAGATTTACCTACGGTTTAGGAAAATAAATTAGATAAATCATTTTGGCACTTTATATATAAATACAAACGCAATTAACTATATGACGGCGGCCAACGTGTCGTACAATTTCTAGCATCTCATATGAAAGAAAACAAACGAACAAGGGCACATTATAATTTATATGATACCAGCTAACTTTATTATTGCCAATTTGTTGGCCTTTTTTACTATAAGGTAAGATTCTAAATGCATGGGTTACACTGTCACCAAAGCATAGACAATATATTACTCGAGTGGAGTATTTATTTTTCTTTTTCTTTTTTTTTGTTTCCACATTATAGTAGATATAAAACTTCAACGTACGTAACTTATATAATTAGGCAATTTTAATTGGATTTTTCAGGTGGAGCAACACGGGGTGTATTGACAAACAAGCATATCTAAAAATATATTCAAACAAAAAAACAAGTATTCTATTGACTGACTTTTATTGGCTAGACGGCCTTTCAATTAGAATGTTGAAAGTTTTCCACTACTTCTCTATAATTCGTTTTCGTTTTGATTTTCTTTTCAACTTTTGCATCAACATACCGTATAAATAATATTCACACACACATATATATATACTATATCAAAACCCATATATGTGTAAAATTTTCCAGTCATTTTATTTTTGGAAAATAAAGTAAGTTAGGTCTTGCGGCACTGACAATTTTAATTCATTTAAATTATTTTCATCAATCCATTTAAATTATTTTCATCAATCCATTTAAATTATTTTCATCAATCCATTTAATCAATGTAAACTATCTCATTACTTTTTTATTTTGACATGAAAAGCATCAAATCGAAAAGGAGAAGAAAAGAAAAGAAGATGCAATAGAAAAGTAACCTTTTTATTCGAAAACCTCAGAATCAACGACTGAATCATAGCGTAGACTATGTTTAATGCAGGTCTCTTAAGTTGGGTCACTTAGCGTACGGTCCCTTAATTTTTAATTAAAAACACTAAGGAACGTCCCTTAAATCCCTGCATTAAACATGCCCTTAGTTATGTAAATGACAGTGTAAAGCTGTAAAAGTAATTATACACAACTCACAAATTATGTAAAATAAATAGAGAAAATACTCTTATCATTATTCACTACTTTTGGTCACAAACATTTTCTGTGTATAATAAACTAGTAATTCTGATTCATAAAGGGTAGAAAAATAGTGAAATTATTTCAACGCAAAGTAATGGGCTAAATGAATTCTAATATGTCTACTGCTACTCGAGAGTCTAAAAGACTACTAGTATTTATCTTTTTACCACAGCTTTACCAAAATTAATATATATATATATATATATATATATATTTATTAATTAGTAATGTGGATATAAAATTAATAAAAAAATACGGAAAACATATTTGCATGTAATGATAAAGAAAGGACAGATTGCTCTTCGCTTGTAAGAAAAACATATAAAAAGAGCAGAAAATGCCATTTGGTAGGGTTCTTTTTATTCTGTATTTATTTTTATATTTTGAATTTCAGGGTTTCATATACAGAGAGTCGAGATAATTTAGTTTCTTTCTCTTGTTCATTATATCTTTCACTCTTCTCTCTCTTATAGTTTATTTCTCTTGTCCAATATCTCTCTCACTCCTCTCTCTCTTTCTACTTCTAGGTATTTTGGATTTTCTTCCTTATGTTTTCTTTCAAAATTGAATTTGTCAATATTGTTAATGTTCTGTGTAGTAATTTGTTGACACTTCTATTTTGTTTCATGGAGATGAATTCTTGTTGATTTAAAACATGAACCAATAAAGTGGATAGATGTTGTCTCTTGGGTTGAAGCCAAAGAAGGAAGTTAAAAAAAATTGTATAGAGGCTCATTTCTTGTATGTATATGTGATATGTCTAATCTTCTCTTTTGTCTCCGTTTTTTTATCAGTATATGTGTATATGTGTTCATATATATATAGATCTAAAAGAAAAAAAATCTATTTCATATCTTTGTTTTTGCTTCTTATCTTTTCTCAAGGTTTCATTGATGATGAGCAAAGATATGTTACTTCATCAACAAGTACAAGTACAACAACAAGAGGAGAATATGTCGAATCTAACATCAGCTTCTGGGGATCAAGCAAGTGTCTCTTCAGGAAACAAAAATGAACCAAGTGGTTCTAATTACTTCCCTAATCATCATCATCAACAAGAACAAGAACAACAACAACAGTTCTATGTTCGGGAATCTCAGCCTCAGAAGAAGAGGAGGAACCAACCAGGAAATCCAGGTTCATGTGAAAAGAATGGTTAAAAAAAGAAAAATACAAAAAAAAACTGTTTGTCTTGGACTGATTCATTATTTCAATTATTGATACACTCATCTTCTGGGAAAAATATGGGTCTTCTCCCAAAAAGAATATTCTTTTTACCCTTTTTGTTCTCTCTATCGTCTCTACTATAAACAAAGAAAAGAAACAAAAGAAAATAACCAAAAACTTTAATATTATTTTCACTGAAATTTTCGATTTTAAAGACATGTGTATTGAGTTGTTAAAAAAAAGACATGTGTATTGTTCGAATTTTCTGGTGGGTGGTAAATATAGTTTTTCCTCAGTATAATTACTATATTAAGTTAAAACATATATGGCAACTTTATTAGTATTACTTTATCAAATATATATCAGAAAAAATTGTATGTGTTTCTTGAGTTTACTGACAAGGGTTTCAACTTTCAATGTTTTTTCATTTCCAGACCCAGAATCAGAAGTGATTGCTTTATCACCAAAAACACTAATGGCAACAAACAGATTCGTGTGTGAGATCTGCAACAAAGGATTCCAAAGAGACCAGAATCTACAGCTTCATAAGAGAGGTCACAATCTGCCATGGAAGCTGAAACAAAGATCCAACAAAGAAGTGATAAGGAAGAAAGTGTATGTTTGTCCAGAAGCTAGCTGTGTCCACCATGACCCATCTCGAGCTCTAGGTGACTTAACCGGAATCAAGAAGCATTTCTGCAGAAAGCATGGAGAGAAGAAGTGGAATTGTGACAAATGTTCAAAGAAATATGCAGTTCAATCAGATTGCAAGGCTCATTCTAAGACTTGTGGCACCAAAGAATACAGATGTGACTGTGGCACTATCTTTTCTAGGTAAATAAACTATTCTTATTTTCTTTCTATTTATTAGATGGTTTTAGAATATATATATATATATATATATATATAGTAATTACAAACAATACTGGTTATGAATTTGGGATATGTTGTGGTGTTGTAAGAACTAGAGGGACACATGCATGTACAATGCATTCTGTTTTGAAATGAGTAATTTCATTTAATTTGAAAGAGGACAAGAATGGTAGCTCAAGAGAATCTTCATTTATAATATGAAATTAGTTCAGGGTACTTTTCTTCTTCTCTTACAGTTTTTTTTTCTCATTTCTTGCATTAATCATTCATCTTAAAATACACATGTGATTGCTACATGCTTTATATGGACCACATGACTTTCATAGCTTCTCTCAACGTGACATTTCTTTGTATTAACTAACATTGTTATTGATTATTTTATGGCTTTGTTGTTTGGTAAATAAACAGGAGGGATAGTTTCATTACTCATAGAGCATTTTGTGAAGCATTGGCTGCAGAGACTACAAGAGAAGTAGTAATACCACAAAACCAGAGTCATCAACGAAACCCTATTTTGATTAACCAATCTACTTCTCATCATCATAATCAAACACAACCAAACATGAACGTCTCTTCCTTGTCTTCCTCTTCCCACAACATCATCAATACCCTTCACTTTGAAACCAACAACAATGGTACTAACAATAGTAACACTAGCAGCAACCATCTTCCAGTGAAGAAAGAGCAACAACAAAGCAATGATCATATCATCAACTACCACCACCAAAGCATCCCGCCTTGGCTTGCGCCTCAAGATATCACATTTTCAAACCCTAACCCTAGTAATGGTGTAGGAGGAGGTTTGTTCTCTCTTGCAGCTTCTCCGGCTATGTCAGCCACCGCACTGCTCCAGAAAGCAGCTCAAATGGGTTCCACAAAGACACCTAGTTTACCACCAACCACCGACTTCGAGAAGTCAGCTCATCATAACCTCACCACGACAATGGCGGCAGTGATGACATCACCATCTGGATTCATCAGCTCCAACAACAACGATAATCAAGTTTTGTTTCAAGGCTACCACGGTGGAGAAGAAGCCTTAGACGACACATTCAGCGCGTTCTTGAGGACAAACGCAGATACTACAACCGCAGGTTCAGACAAGAATAAAAGCGGTGGAGTAGGAGAAGGTTTGACGAGAGACTTTTTGGGGCTAAGACCGTTAATGTCTCATAACGAGATTCTAAGTTTTGCCGATCAGCTTCATCCAAAGCCTTGGCAGGGTTAGTTAGTTAGTTAGTTTCTTTGTTTATATACTTATGAATCTATCTAAATTTTAATATTTATATATGTGATATGTATATACTTATTCCAGATTTTTTTTTGGTTTAAAAAAAAAATACTTATCCAGTTTTATACTTGTATAATCATTTTTCCTTCTTTTGTTCTTTGTTTTATGAACTTAATATGCTGAAATTTCACCAGAGGAGGATAAAAAGTGGTGCAAGCTTATACATAAATATTTAATTAACATTGTTACGTATTCGTCTTTTTTAAAAAAAACAGAGAAAATCAAACCTATTCGTCTTTTTTTGCTTCTGATTTTCTTTCGTTGTTCATGATTATTTATGGCCAACTCATAATTGATTTCTTGGTAAGATAAATGGGGAATATTCAGAGCCGTGCCTGTTGAAGAATTTTTGAAGCAATGGCTTAGGGCATCATTTATGCAAAATTACATATAAGGCATATTTATAAAACTTTTATTTTGTATGGGTTATTGATAACTATTTGTTACGTTTTTCTTAACTTAATCCAAAAGTACTATTAATATTTTCTAAGAAAATTCTACAATCACACTTATTATGTCTACATTTAATAGATTTTTGAATTTTCATTATTTTACCTTTTTCTAAATATGAGTATGTTATTGTTTATATGTTGTATAATGTAACGCTAAAAGCATATTCCTTTTTTTTTATCAAATCACTACAATGTCTTTTTAAGCTAATATCTTTGTGTCTGATAGATTTTTTCAAGTTAATACAAAATCATAAGAAGTATTTTGAATAAAATTTTCTATGAAACTTCTGTCAAATAAAAAATATTTTTGTATGATTTTATTGTGAAAAAGAATTTAGTAAAAAATATTTTCTTTGGCTTAGGGCATACAAAACCCTTGTCACGGCTCTGGGAATATTGCACGTATGTTGGAGGTATTTTATTATATAACTACTTAAATACGTATGGACTTTCGTTTTCCTACATACATAAATTCTTGTAAGAGACGCTGTATACAAATTATTACATAAACATATGAGTAATAAGTTGGTGTACAGTTTTTATTACTACAAAAAAGTGAAAATGGATAAAACTAAAATAAATATGTACAGTCACATGTTTTTGCTAAATTACTTGTATTTTTCCACTAGTAGTTCTATCGTTAAGTTACGTGAATTATTATTCTCTTTTTATACTTCTATAAATTATAAGTGTTCAAGTACAATGTTTAAACCAATCTTATTAATTCCTCTCTCAAAAATCCCTCTGTCTTCTCTCTAGATCTTTCTCCGATTTGAAGCTCGCTTCCGGCCGACGGTTTTGGCTCTCATAGCCTCCGTCGGTCGGGTCTCTGTTTCTGATGTGTTTTTATGTTGCTTGTATTTTGTTTAAGCTTTAAGTATATTTGGCTGTAGATCTAGATCTAGATCTGTAGATTTTGGTCTCGGGTTTGAGCATTGATGGTAAAGGCGTTTCTGGAGGCGTTCTACGGTTCTGCTTTGTCTTTTTCATCTGATTTTGCTTCATCTTCTTGAGACCTTTTGATTTGCATGTGTGTTTATAGTTGCTTCTAGTAGTGGATTTACCGAAGGTGATTGGATGTGCTTATCCTTGTGTTCGTTTGTGACGGGTCAGTGCTTGGAGTGGTTTCTTCTTCCTATTCCGGTTATGGAATCTCCGGCTCGTCTTCAAGGATTTGGAGCTTCGGCTCTCTTTGCACCTAGCGTGGAGGTTTGATGGTTAAAAGCTGGGTCTTCATCATCCTTTGGGATTTCAGGTTATGCTGTCTCGTGGCTCGTCAGGTGCGTGTCGGAGCGTTATATTGAGAAGCAGAATATCCCCTAATAATTTCGCTAATGGGTGTGCGCTTACTTCTTCTATCCTCCTTCGGTGTGTCCACTTTCTTGGGTGGTTTGTGAATTTGATCTAGTGTCTATGGTTGGATTATGCTTGTAGCTTGTGTTTATTATGTTTTGGTTCAGATTCCAGAGAATTTATTTGATTCTGCTGGCTATTGTCTCCAGAGTATGTTCTTTCTACTGCTGGCATCTGTCTCTAGGAGTGTTTCACTCGCTAGCTTAGCATATGGTCTTTGTGTAACAGTTTGATTATGATCAATGGAATGTTTCAGAGGAAAAAAAAAAAAAATAAGTGTTCAAGTATTGTCAAAGTGGCTCAGTTTCATAATTTCACTGGGTTATTTTCATGATATAAGAGTATCTCCAATCTCAGCTTTAGTTATCCTCCAACTTAAGTACTTTTTGTCAAATTACGAAAGTCATTTCTCTTTAGATGCAAAGCTTTTTGGTTTGTATTACGATCATTTACAAAATGATTAGATACTTGATACCTTAAAGAAAAGTTAAAAAAAAAAAGGAAGAGGAGAGAGATTTATATATAAGAAATTAATTATGAAATGTCGCACATGATGAAATGCATAAAATAAAGTTGAGGATATGCATTGGATTCGATCATTTTTTTTCCGTTGTCGGCTGTCCATTTAAGTGTTCGTCAGATGAATTGTTCTTCGGTAGAATATTTTTATCTAACTGTGTCTTGAGAGAAAATAAAATTTTTATTCCTAGCTTCTTCTAAGGGTGACTCATCTTAATATCTTATACTAACCTATTTCTAACTTGAAATGCAAAGTACAATGTTTAAAAGAAAAAGTATATATAAATAATACCGATCTCGACATATATGTAATATACATATACATATATATATATATATTATTTTTCTGATTAACTTTCCATCTCATGCAGGCACACAAGTGGGATCAACAAAAGATAGGGACACCGGACACATCACGTTTTGCTTGGTGGCATGTATAAAACTTATGTACATCAGTAGATGTCACACATGGCCTGCCACAACTTTAAAATATTCTATTGTTGATTACACATTAAAACGTTCATTAAATTGATGATTAATTTAGTTTTCACTTCGCAGCTCTTTATCAAATAACTAGAGGAAGTCCGCGCTTCGCGCGGAATTTGATATTTCGTGAACAAAAGAAAATAGAAGTTCATTTGTAAATGTTTTGGGTTGTCTTGTTCTTTGGTTTGGACAGTATTTTACATAAATATTTAGGGATCATTGTAATTTCGTATTTTCGATTTGGAGAATGTGAGCGAATGTCTTTGTCAGTAATATGTTTGGGGCGTCAGTGCTGTCATATAGATCATAACCTTAATATAAATTTAATTTAAAATCTATATCCAAATAATGTCGAGTCTTCAATTTCACTCTTTGCCAAATTTTTTACTACTGTCGCAGTTCTCTTCTTTGTTATCGCCGGTGAGTTTTTCCGTTGTGTAATTGCTTTATCATATTCTCTTGATAACATTCTCCGGCTTAGGAAGCGTTACTTTTTGAATTTTCTATTTTAAAATAAGCAAAACTTGAGATGATATGCTGAAACTGTTTATAATTTAAATGACCAAATCATATAATTGTTGCAGTATTATTGAAAGGGAAACTGAAACAAAGCATAGCTAAGCTAATTGAAAACCAAGAATATGTAATTTACACTTAATGACATGTAATTCCCATACCGTTCTAATTGTGTGTGGCATAAGTTTCTTGTTCAAACACTAACCTAAATAACTACCAAGGAACATCTGAATCAAGAACAACAAATTCAATTAACTTACTTGAAGCTAATTTTATGGCAGCCTCAGTAATCTTGTTCTCTACGACTACAATCTTCTTCAAGCAGTGTGACTTCATAACAAAAGCCTCCAATTTATCGCCAGAATCAATCTACAAATTGCAATGTCTAAACTCTTCAACTTCACATAGCTTTTGTTCAGAGTAACCATAGCTAACCTGTCAAGTTATTGCATCCTCTCAAACCCAACTCAACTAAGCCACTGCAAAAAGCTTACATCAAAGCGACTTGTTTGTGGAATAACCACTCAGTTCCAAGTCAGTTCCAGTTTTCTTAACCTCATCCAAGTGATGTACTAACTTCGCCAAATAACCTGGTTCTCCAACCGTGTGGCAGCTACACAAAGAAAGCTCTTCAAGGCTCGGACAAAATCTTAAAGCTAAGACCTTTAGACTGTAATCTGCCACAAAGTATCAGCTTGCAAGATTAAATGTAGATAAATATTTAAAATTCGCAGCGAGGAAAGATGAGATGTTCATCCATTAAATCCATAGGTAGACGCAAATCTAACGTCTTTAAAGTATTGTTGCATTTAGAATTTTTCATGAAAAAAACTAAACGTATTTGTTACCACCATTATATATCAACATAGACTTGAGAGATTCACAAATCTCTGAAACTTTAAGTGGAACCACATCAACAACACTTTTTTAGTTATCAACAAAACTTCTACATGTCCCAAGCTCAATCTATTGAAGATTCTACAGGCACAAACAAAGGAACTCTGTTTCTCTAATTGTTCCAAATAATTTCAGACTCAATTTAGTTAGCTTTCCCCATCGCTTCCATAACCATTTAACTCCAGTATCATCGGACTGGATTTGGGTTAATGAAACTGACTCCAAACCCAATTCGACAACTTACGGGTATGGGTGAGACCCGGTTAAGGAACATGGAGAGTTTCTCGAGCAGACATCGACTGATAAGTTCTTTACAGATGGAAACGAAGCAACCCAGAAACGGGTCCTAACCGGTATACAACAGAGACATGGCTAATCGAGTCCTCTTCCTTCCGGTGCTTCTCCCTCTCCATCTAGAACTTCTACTCTGAGACGATTCTTTCGACTGTATTTTCCTCCGACGTCTCCGGCCAAAGACATGCTTCCTTGATACGGCTGGGAGTCGAGCATACTGAGAAAGAAATATCAAGTGCTATTGGAATTGTAAGGATAACTCTCAATGTATGAGGTTTTACTTTTTTATAGGTGGAGATACACCGCTTGGATGAGGGTAATGAGACATTGAATGCATAATCATGGGTGTACTGGATCCAAAGAGTAAAGATCTCGTTTATGATGTTGATTTAATGAACTTGTAACGCCTATTGGCTGAAGAATCAAATACGAAACGATACCAATAGACCCGATTATCGACCAAGACTCGTTTCTCTGAGACTTTGATAAACTTAGAGATGTTAGACGTAATCTGATTTGGAGAAGACGTTCGGCGGAGAGAGGTTTAGAAATCCAAAGCCGCTAACAGGCCAAGATTGTGTCAATTTTAAGCCCAAGTAAGTGGTTTCAAACGTACATAATAACAATTTGTGTAAAACCCATTTGCAAAACAAACAAAACCAAGTCTTCGGTGTGTGTAAGAGACACGTGGCACTCTTAGGTTTCTTGAATTGATGACGTGGATGGCTGAGAAGAGAGGGAAGGTCTACTTTATATAATAAGATATTGCCAAATTGTGCATTGCTATATAATTAAAAGTTTTAAATTGAATTAGTATTCATAATTGAAAATTTTAAAGAACTATATATGACAAATTTAAAACTTATAAAATTATATCCCAGTCTTATTCTAAAATTCATTGTCATAATAACAAAATTAAGTAAAATATCTATTATGCTCCAATATGAATATAAATCAAATTTATTTGACCACAAGTTAAAATTATCATATGTATAGATTTTTTTTGTGATGTTTTTTCTTACAAATGATATATATCCCTTCGGGACATCCTATAGAATTAAAACAATATCGTAAATATTAGCATGGCTCCTGCGCCTTAATGACACGAATAAATTGAAAAATAGTCTAAATGATTTATAGTTAAAAAGAATGGTACTCTTTGACGAGACGTTGTAGCCCAATGGTTGGGACGGGTCCCCGCCTGCACTCAGGTAGGGGGTTCGATTCACGCCGGAGGGAACTACCTTGCAACGCTCTTGTCACCCACACAGATATGGCCATGCTTTCGACCCATTTGAAAAACTGGGAGGGGCGTCTATCCGTGGGCATTCTTTCCCTTTGGGGATTAGTCTGGACCTTCTTGGCCTGGGATATCCAAAGGTTAAAAAAAAAAAAAAGAATGATACTCTTTCACATGCAGTAAAGTGTGGAAAATGACTAAAATAAATAAAGATGACTTGTTGTTTTTCCACGAGGCTGATGTGACACATGTTTTGACAAATTTATTATTCTCTCCATTTCAAAATGATAAATTGTAAATTTCAACTTTTTTTATTAAATTCTCATTGGTTTAAAACTTTAAAAATAGTTAGTTACTGAAAATAATATATTGATAATTGAAAGTTTTATATGTTTTCTTAGTAAATGTAAAAATTCTATAATATACCTTTTTATAGCAGAGGGAGTATTTCTGATAGCTAAATAACATTAATGCTTTTGGTCTCTTATACAAATTGTAAAATTCAAAACTAACAATTCAATATGACAAACCCTTGTACTGGGTAATTGTGGTCAAGTGGTAAGTAGGCAGGTCTGGAACGCTAACGCGTTTCAAATTCGATGTATTTGTTGCATGACTAAGTTACAATTATCATGGTCAACTTACACGGATATATGTCTATGCTTTAGAATCCATTTGAATACCCGGAAATAAGATATATCCGTGGGCTACACCTCCTTTTAGAGATTAGTTTGGACCTCTCTATGGATCTGGGATACTCATGGATTAAAAAAATAAAGAATGATAAATCCTTTGATAAAAAAATAAATATTTTTTCTATTTTATTTTAGTTGATGTTTAAAGTCAATGTCATAAAAATACAAAATTTTATATAATTTATCTGGATTACATAAAAATATAATTAAATAAAACTAATTTAATTAATATAAAATATAGTATTATGTAACTGGTCACTAATTTTTTTTAAAAAACCATAAATTTTGATCTAGAATAATAAAAACATCACTTATTTTACAACAATTTTTTTAAACTTGGTATAAACTGAAATAGAGTGAATAAAAATTATCATATATATTGGGGAAAAACTATAATTTGATTTCAGTGTCATAATTCATAAGAAGACAAGATTATAATTTATTGGAACACATGAGAGAAGAAGAAATAGTTATAATTACCGGGGAAAAAATTAACAAAAAATTTAGATTCATCAAGATTGGTAAAGTAGTACTTTCCAGTTAGAATTATGTACATAAATTAAAAAACATTTAATTATGTTTTATTTTCTAAACAAAAATATTATAAATAATTAATCACAATTCAATTAATTAATAAAATAGAAAGTATAATATCATTTTTTTTTGTCAGCAGCCCATAGAATTAGATCAAGTGGTGATCAAACGAGACGATCTCCGTGGAGCATCTCCGTGTGACCTGGTCTGATCTATATGGGAAAATAAGACTCCCTTCCTCCTAGCTTCTTTTGCTAAAGCATCCGCTCGATCATTCCTACTCCATGGAATATGAGACAGTCTCATATCCGCGAAATCCTCCTGAAAACGAACGAACATCTCGATCTCAGACGCAAAAGCCGGCCAATCTTCCGGGTTTTTGGCCATGTCAACTAGATCCGTGCAGTCCGTCTCGAGCCGTACCGAAGTTATCCTCATGTCTCTCAGACAAGAGACTGCCCAAAGAAGCCCTTCCATCTCTGCATGCAAGGCCGAACGACTCCTACTGCATGCCCGTAGTCCAGACCACTCATAACCCATTTGATCCTGTAATCTCCATCCTAGGCCACTAACCGTGCCATTATCAATCCATGATGCATCAATTTGGCACGTTGGGATTCGGGGGGATCCAGGGGGTTCTGTCGTAGATGCTAAAGAGGGGGGGACGCCAAAACCTCCTCCTATTCCTCTCTCTCGTTTGCCTTTCTCCAACATTCTGCCTCTAGCGAGGCATGTTGGAGGGTATCTATCGGGGATATAGTTTCCCCGTTAAACATTTTGTCATTCCGTGCCTTCCAGATGTACCAACAGATCCAAGGGAAGGTGTCGAATTGTGGTCTCCGAGGAGCCACCTCTTTTCTCTTCCAAAACAGGAAGTTTATGTTCTGATAAATAGATGTACTCGGGAAGACACCCGGAGTGGACGGATAGTCCGATAAAGCCCAAACCTGAACGGCTGGGGGGCACTCAAAAAGAAGATGATTGATCGACTCCACTGGGCCAGCACATCTAGGACAACTCCTATCGGTGCCCAGGTGTCTATAGGTGAGTCTTTCTGCCGTCGGCACACAGCCTGAGATAGCTTGCCACAAAAAGTGTTTCATCTTACTTGGGGCCTCTATTCTCCACACCTGGCACAAGAGGCCAGTGGTACTGGGTTCGAGGACAAACCCTTGTGTAGGTCCGATCTTATTTTTCTGTAGAAGATCGTATCCGGTCTTTACAGAGTATACTCTTATCTTTGTGTGATCCCAGAGAAATCCATCCGGGGCCTCGGAAGCAGAGGGTTTTATCCCGAGGATAAGAGGGATGTCGCTCGGTTGGAAATATTCGTGTAAAAGTTGTATATCCCACTCCTTTGTATCAATCCTAATAAGGGCTTGGACAGGGAGTTGAGGTAATTTGTAGACAATGTGGTTTGCGGGCCTCGGAGGTCTGGCCACTAAATCTGGGACCCAGTGGTCGCTCCATACCCTCGTGTCTCGACCTGTCCCAATTCTCTTCCGTAGGCCAGAAATGAGTAAAGGTTTTGCCGCCATGATACTGCGCCAGCCATACGATGGGGCGTACGCTCGGCGATCGTCCAGAGGAGAAGAGTTTCTGAAGTACCTTCCTTTTAGGACTCGTGCAAGTAGGGAGTTCGGGAAGTGGATCAATCGCCATAATTGTTTCGCAAGAAGTGCTAAGTTGAAATCATGGAGGTCCCGAAACCCTAATCCCCCTACATTCTTAGGGGTACAAATTTCGTCCCATGCAATCCAATGTAAACCTCTGCTGTCCTGTTTCGAGCTCCACCAGAAGTTTGAAGTTGTGCTTTTTAGTTTATCGGTGATGCTTTGTGGAATCAAGTAACACGACATCGGATATGTCGGAACTGCTTGTGCCACAGCCTTAATCTGAACTTCTTTCCCTCCTTTGGATAGGAGTCTCGATGACCAGTTATTCACTCTCCCGTTTAGGCGGTCTTGTACATAAGAGAAAATTTTTGTTTTCGAGCCACCAATGTCTTCGGGTAGTCCGAGGTACATTCCCATGCCTCCTTCCGTGGAAAACCCCAAGGCCTCCTTAATTTCTTGTCTCCGCGGGAAATCCACTCGGTTTCCAAAGAACATCGAGGATTTTGCCGCATTTAATTTTTGTCCTGATGCTTTCCCATAAATGTCAATAATGTCCATGATCTCATTGCATTGGCTTACTTCCGCCTTACAAAAGAAAAGGCTATCATCCGCAAAAAGAAGATGGGAAGTCCTTGGGCTAGCCTGGGCCACCTGGAGACCAACAATCTTCTTTTCCGCTTCTGCTCCCTTTAGGAGCGATATCAACGCTTCTGTGCACATGATGAACAAAAATGGAGATAAGGGGTCTCCCTGCCTCAGTCCCCTTCTTGGTAGGATCCGACCTCTCGGTTGACCATTGACTAAGACCTGATATGAGACTGACGTGACACACCACATAATGAGGTCAACCAGTTTTGGATCAAAGCCCATCTTTAGCAACAAGGTAGCTAGGAAGCTCCATTCCACTCTATCGTAAGCTTTACTCATGTCAGTTTTAATGGCCATAAACTCCAATCTACATCTCTGGTTGGTTCTTAAGGCATGGAAATTTTCATGTGCTATCAATATGTTGTCCGTGATTAAGCGTTTTGCCACAAAAGCAGATTGAGTCTCAGAGATCAGTCGTGGAATTAGCCTCTTAAGTCTCTTGCATAGTAGTTTAGATATAATCTTGTAACTAACATTGCAGAGGCTAATAGGTCTAAACTCGGACATCTCCCGAGGTTTCTTCTTCTTGGGAATGAGGCAGATATTTGTCTGGTTCAAAAGTGGGTCATTTTTACATAGAAAATTGAAAACATCAAATAATTTAAAACAAAAAAATTCTCTAAAACATCTAATATGAAAAAGCGGAAGTAGTAGTTATTAGTTAACTACTAGTATTAGTGTATAGTTAGCATATGATCACAAATCGTTGCGTACTGAGAGGTGTACTCGTATAACCATTCTTCACAAAAAAGGTATCCATACAACCACGTCTGCGAAAAGGGAATGTTGATTCCTGTTAAATTCACTCTTTAGGAATTTTAGCAAAATAATTATATTCCACAAGACCAGATCTTTTATGTTGTCCAAAAATAACAGTAAAAAAAAAGCGTAGATGAAAAAGGTGAAAATACAGAAGGACCCATGAATTTGTGACAATGTCATGATGAGTGAGGAGGCCTTTGTAAGGTTTTTTACTTTTTGTCTGGTTATAATGAAGTGATCCCACAATCACTATTTACTTGTTTATTTTTTTGTTTGCAAGTGAAAGAATATAACTTTTACAAATCGTTATGTTAATATACAATAATGAATGTAAAAGCTCTACAACTTTGTAAACAATCAATTAATGTCATCCATACAAAAGACTATATTTCAGGGCTGCCTTAGCTTCATGTAACCAACTTTGCCTTAGCTTCTAACCAATTACATTTAACATGCAAAGTGATGAAGATGGTGGTCTATATTTTATTTTTAATGCTTCGTTGACTCCATCTTACATAGAATTGACTCCACTGCGTGTATAAGTGAACTTCGTGTGAAGAGACAACTATTAACACTTCAGTTAATTGTCATTTTGGATCCACGAATGAACGTTTGTGAATTATGATATAATCAAATCTGGTATTAGCTTAAATTATACTAGTAGTTAGTTGTGGTTAATGTAAAAAAGTTCATGTGCAAGTAGATAAATGAGTTAAGAGAATTGTGTTGGATCAAACCGGATTTGAAATCCTCGGTTTAAGCTTAAATAGGAATCCTGGATCAGACGCAGCAAAAAGGCAAAACTTGAATTAGAGCAAAAAATGTTTCCGGATAAAGTTCGGGGGTTTGAACCCGACGTGAATCGAACACGCAACCTTCTGATCTGGAGTCAGACGCGCTACCATTGCGCCACGGATCCGGATGTTTAATTCTCTTACTTAAATATATTTAATCTCACTTAAATTACATTGACGTTCTGTTCCTGATGTTTTATCATATGATTAAGTTGTAATTGGTTCTTTGTTTTAGTCTCTTTATTATCTCAGATCGTACGTATTTGATAAGAATAAGAGTGGGAGCCAATTTCAAAGCTATTGTCACTTTGAAACACATCACACTTCTTTTTAATGAGAACAAAGTTTGATGTTGTTGGTTAAATTGGTTGGTAACCCGGAAATTGTGAATTATATACTTGGATAATGATTGAATCGCCGTGCTTTCCTTAAAGAGTATTTCGACCCTATTCCAAGCCTTGGGTTACACGAAATCCCTTTGTAAGATAAGACAATCAAAGTCACACTCTTGTTCTAGGCTAAGATACAAGAGAATCAAAAAGAGCTTTAGTGCTTATATGTGTTTCTTCAAAGTCTTTGATGATCTTTGAACAATGAATCTTTTTCTCTCTTACTAACTACTAGTTTCTGATTTTTTCTATATCATTTCCCAATGCCTACATCTCCTTATATAGAGAGTGAAGAGTTGCAACCAAAAGTTGCAATGGTTAAACCAAAATTTGCAAAGGTTAATGAAGAGTTGTAATGTTTAGCAAAGAGTTACAATGGTTAATCACCAAGGGGTACAAACATCAATATAGTTATTTCCAAAGGTTGCCAATCATTAAGAGTTGCAAGCTTTCAATTATATAGTTGCAATTGTTCACATAAACAATTGCAATGGTTCATAAAAGCTTTGCACCCTTTCACTTTAATATATAAAGCCTTGCACCCTTTCACTTAAATATATAAATTGCACCTTTTCACTTAAATATACAACAATCCTCCCCCATTTAAGTGAAATCATAGATTCATTAAATAAATAATACATACATCAAACTCATGCATAAATGAAAATGTTCGAAGAATTGAATTTTCATCTTAGTGTATTACACATTCCAAATGTCCGAGAATCAGGATGTCCTACGGATTGAATCCCTCAACCCATTTTGGGCACATGAAGATAATACACACACATGTTTCCACACTACTCTAAGTGTTATACTTGACACTATTATAAGCCATGTGTCCCTATCCATTCATGAGCGCATACAAAGCCAAGTCCCAGCTTATTGAAGCGGCATCACCTCACACTCATATAGGTAAATACTTTCAGTCATGCACCTGCAAATGCACTTTTTCAAAGTATTTATTAAGATAAATATTTCAACCTATCCCTTCTTGCAGGTCCAAGCACATACCTTGGGATGAAAATAAATAAATGTGCTTCAATCTTTAAGTGTAGGCTTTCCACATTGAATTCAGCCTCTAACGTTGTATTAGAGGGGAATTGGGTATCCCACCATTAAAGATTTCAAATGGACTTTAAACCCATCCCTTTAACAGACTTAATCACTAAGTCCCTAACTAATCCTTTCGTCAAATGATCAGCTAAATTTTGTTGAGACCGAACAAACTCTATTGTAATCACCCCGTGAGTGATCAGCTCACGTACTGCGCTATGTCTAACGCCCAGGTGTCTAGACTTACCATTATACACTTGGCTATAGGCCTTAGCCAAGGTAGCTTGACTATCACAATGGATAGAAATTGGTGATACTGGTTTCGGCCACAATGGAATCTCGTACACTAAGTTTCTTAGCCATTCTGCCTCTTTACCAGCAGCTGCTAGTGCTACGAATTCCGATTCCATAGTCGAACTTGTAATGCAAGTTTGCTTCTTGGAAGCCCATGAAATGGCACCTCCCCCAAGCAAAAACACCCAACCACTTGTAGAAGAATGATCTTCTATGTTGGTAATCCAACTTGCATCTGAATATCCTTCTAACACCGAAGGAAATCCGACATATGATAAACCATAATTAATGGTTCCTTTCAAATACTTGAGCACCCTCTTTAAGGCTTGCCAATGTTGAGTACTAGGATTACTAGTGTATCTACTCAACCTTCCTACAGCGTAAGCTATATCTGGCCTAGTGCTCGTCATGGCATACATTAAGCAGCCAATCACTTGTGAATACTCGAGTTGTGATATTGCTTGTCCTGTATTAGGCATAAGCTTCACACTCGCATCCATGGGAGTGCTCATTGGAGAACAATTCTCACAATTGAACTTCTTAAGTACCTTCTCAATGTAATGAGATTGTGTCAAAGATAGTCCCTTAGTTTCACGTTTGATTCTAATTCCAAGAATCACATCCGCCTCCCCCAAGTCTTTCATTGCAAAATTTGATGACAAAAATTCTTTTGTAAGCTCTACTTGTCTAAGGTCAGTACCAAAGATTAGCATGTCATCAACGTACAAGCAAATGATTACTCCATTACCGGATTCATCAAATTTGCTATATAAGCACTTATCCGATTGGTTTAACTTGAAACCATTTGATAAGACCACCTCATCAAATCTTTGATGCCACTGCTTAGGTGCTTGCTTTAGCCCATATAATGATTTGATCAACTTACACACCTTATGCTCATTACCAGGCATAACAAAACCTTCTGGTTGTTTCATATACACTTCTTCTTCCAAAATACCGTTTAAGAATGCTGTCTTAACATCCATTTGGTGAATTACAAGGTTATTAATTGCTGCCAAAGCTATTAATAATCTTATAGAAGAGATCCTAGCAACTGGAGCATATGTATCGAAATAATCAATACCTTCTCTTTGTTTAAAGCCTTGAATAACTAATCGAGCTTTAAACTTGTCGATTGTTCCATCAACTTTCATCTTCTTTTTGAAGATCCATTTACAACCTAAAGGCTTGCAACCGGGTGGAAGATCCGATAAGATCCAAGTATTATTTCCTATGATGGAGTCCATCTCATCATTTATTGCTTCTTTCCAAAAAGCAACATCTTGAGACTTCATAGCCTCACTATAAGTTCTTGGATCATTATCAATATGATAACAATATGAGTATTGGGAACCAATCTCATCTCTCGATCCTTCAACTAAATATATTTGAAAATCAGGACCAAATGATTTTTCAATCCTTCCTCGCTTGCTTCTACGAAGCATAGGTGACATGTTAGGAGGCACAACAGTTTCGTCTCCTTTACTAGTTCCACTTGAACTTGGAACCAAATTCTTTGGTATAGGTATAGATGAAAAACGAGTTTCATCAAATATTGCATCTCTTGATTCAATTACAGTGTGAACTGCTATTGAATCATTAGGTTCTATTACATAAAACCTATAAGCTTTGGAATGCTCTGCATATCCGATAAAAATGCAATCAATACCTCTTTCTCCCAAAGTTTTAATTTTGGGTTGGGGTAGTCTTACAACTGCCCTACATCCCCAAACTCGAAGATAATTCAATTTTGGTTTTCTCTTATACCAAAGTTCATAAGGGGTAAGTTTGTTCTTTTTGTTAGGAACTCTATTTAATAAATAGCAAGCCGTTAACATGGCTTCTCCCCAAAATCCGTCACTCAATCCCGAGTAGGATAACATGGAATTAACCATTTCCTTTAGGATTCTATTTTTCCTTTCCGATACACCATTTTGTTGTGGTGTATATGGAGCTGTAGTTTCATGTATAATACCTACAGACTGGAAATATACCGGATCATAATACTCTCCACCTCTATCGGTGCGTAATTTCTTAATCAAACCATTTTGTTCCAATTCAACCTCAGTTTTATAAACCTTAAATCTATCTAGGGCCTCATCTTTAGTATGTAATAAATACACATAGCAGAAACGAGAATAATCATCTATGAATGTAACAAAATACTTCTTGTTTCCTAAAGATGGTGTTGCATGCAAATCACATAGATCACTATGTATAAGTCCTAGCACTATGGAATTTCTTTCTATGCTTTTAAATGGTTGTCTAATTATTTTTGTTAGCATGCAAGTACTACATTTTTCTAAATCTATATCAAAAGTAGGAATTAACCCTTCTTTAGACATATTAATCATACGATTATAATGAACATGACCTAATCTAGCATGCCATAAAGAACTATCGATTTTGCTAGAACTTGCCATACAAACAGAACTGGTAACTTTGTTAACTTTATTAATATTAAGCATAAACATTCCATTACAGAAATATCGGAATCCAACAAAAACACCACATTTCGATAATACATACTTATCGGATTCATACACTTGTTTAAAACCACATTTATTTAAAACACTACCAGAGACTAAGTTTTTCCTAATTCCGGGTACATGAAGTACATCTTTGAGATCAAGGGTTTTTCCAGAACTAAACTCTAACACCACTTTTCCACGACCTAGGATAGGGGCAGTTGACTCGTTTCCCATATGAAGTACGGATCCATCTTGAACTTGTTCATATGTAATAAAGTATTCACGATCCTTGCAAACATGTGTTGTTGCACCCGAGTCAATCCACCATGCCACTCCATCATCCTGCACATAAAATGCCTCATAAATCTTTGATACATAATTCATAGGAGAATATGGTTTAAAATCAGAGATTTGACCTTGATGAGTGGATGGACCTTGGTCCTTAGACCCTTGTCCCAAACGGTTTTGTCCCATTTTATTCTTATCCTTCCCTGCTCGGCAATCACGACTTAAGTGTCCCGGCTTGTTACAATTCCAACAAATGCTCTTGAGCTTTTTGTTAGATCCATTGTAAGTGTTGTTATTAAAGGAGCGTTTCCTCCAATTTTTCTTCTTAGAACGCACACCTTCCTCCATCATATTGATGGCAGAAGTACCAGCCTCATTTTTTTTGGTCTTTCACCTTCTTGCGCCCTTAGAGATTCTTCTATGCGCAAATGGCTGCCAAGTTGCACAAGAGACAACTCTTCCTTTTTGTGTTTTAACATGTGTTTAAAATCTTTCCATGAAGGTGGTAACTTATCGATGATACTCGATACTGAGATGGATTCATCCATCTTCATGTTGTGTTGCGCAAATTGACCTAGTATACGAAGCAATTCATTGTATTGCTCCATAACTGGCCTAGAATCAGACATCTTGTAATTATTAAAATTACTAACAAGGAACTTCTTACTCGAAGCATCCTCAGCCATGTATTTTGATTCTAACGCATCCCACAACTCTTTTGCGGATTCGACATTTTGATAAACATCAAAGAGAGGATCTGACATACCATTGAGAATATGGCCACGACATATGTAATCGTCATTTTCCCATTTAAGTTGCTTCCTTGTCTCATCCAACGACTCGTTCTCAGCATCCTCTGGTATTGTAGGCATAGGCATGCTTAGAACATAAACTACATTCAAGTTTGTGAGGAGAAAATGCATCTTCTTTTGCCATCTTCTAAAGTCTACTCCCTCAAACTTATCTAACTTTCCAAACTTCGATGTCATTTCTCGCACAGATACCCCAGCCATAATTCACAAGAAAATACTCTTTAAGATTGTTGGTTAATTGGTTGGTAACCCGGAAATTGTGAATTATATACTTGGATAATGATTGAATCGCCGTGCTTTCCTTAAAGAGTATTTCGACCCTATTCCAAGCCTTGGGTTACACGAAATCCCTTTGTAAGATAAGACAATCAAAGTCACACTCTTGTTCTAGGCTAAGATACAAGAGAAACAAAAAGAGCTTTAGTGCTTATATGTGTTTCTTCAAAGTCTTTGATGATCTTTGAACAATGAATCTTTTTCTCTCTTACTAACTACTAGTTTCTGATTTTTTCTATATCATTTCCCAATGCCTACATCTCCTTATATAGAGAGTGAAGAGTTGCAACCAAAAGTTGCAATGGTTAAACCAAAATTTGCAAAGGTTAATGAAGAGTTGTAATGTTTAGCAAAGAGTTACAATGGTTAATCACCAAGGGGTACAAACATCAATATAGTTATTTCCAAAGGTTGCCAATCATTAAGAGTTGCAAGCTTTCAATTATATAGTTGCAATTGTTCACATAAACAATTGCAATGGTTCATAAAAGCTTTGCACCCTTTCACTTTAATATATAAAGCCTTGCACCCTTTCACTTAAATATATGAGTTGCACCTTTTCACTTAAATATACAACAAATTTATTCTAAAGAAAAACACAAATTTAATACATAAAGTGGTGTATGAATGAACAATCTTCAAAAACAAGAGCTTACAAACACAAAACATAAAGACCAGAGGCGGTAACTAAAACCTATACCAAAACAGTTTACAAACACAAAACATAAAGACCAGAGGCGAAACTAAAACTAGATAAACAACTAACAATTCACATGACCATTAAACAAGTCAACTTATCAAATTTTAGAATTTATTAGAGGTCAATGATGGGGAGTTGTCGCTGCTGAGCCACACGATAACCTACAATTTCTGCATCCAAAACACCACGATTTATCATTGCCGCTCACGCCTGCCAAACGATAACATCTTCGACAATTTTAACGTCTAATTTTAGTGAACTTAGGTGGATCTATAGTTTGACGTCTAACTTTAGTGACCAGATTTATAACGATTTTCTGTAAATCATCAATAAGACAATATCTTTTTATAATTGGGTTGGTCACTTAAGTGAAAAAGATATATAGTTAACTGCAACTATTTGGGGTGCTGTTGTAACTATTGCGACTACGGTTGTGGGTGTTTGCAGATGTGGGTGTTTGCAGATGTGGGTGGTTACGATTTTAAGTGTTATTAAAAAAATATACGACTTGTGCTACGGTTAGAAATCGGTGTATTTGCATGATACTTATAACTAATTAACTATGAAATGTAGCAGTGATTAAATAATAAATTAATAATATTTATATTTTATATAAATATTAAAATATTAAAAATCTTATTATTGTAAAAAGTATTTTTTTACATATACTATTAAATTTTAAAAAATTACAGAAAATATTTATGTTTTAAACTTTTATAAAATATAATATATATAGGTTAGTATTTATATTATTTTAAAATTTAATTAGATAATTGCATTTTATATTTATTCAATTTTATGAAAAAAAATATTTTTATTTTGCCTTCGCACAACTGTCCGCAACTGCAAATGCAAACGATAGATGTAACCAACTCTTAAATTTATGAGATTTAGAGTAGTTTGAAGTGATTAATAGTATTTTCTGTGATTGTTGCAAAGCGCCAACAACCGCTATCAACCTAAGAAGCTGTGTTTACGGGTGGTAGAGGAGAAAATAGTCATACCCTTACATAAAATATTAAAAATTTATTTGATTTTCTTAGCGTTGTAGCTATTTCAAGAGAGTTTCGTTTCTTTTGACAACTTTAGTAGAAATTCTATAAATTAATACTCGATAAATTAATGAAGTTTCACGAGTCCCAAGTTGGGATGTGTAAAATAGTTAGATATGATAATAAGATTAAAAGTTTTATAAAATATTTTTTACGTAAATATATATTCCCAGTATAAACCTAAATTAATAATTAATACATATAAAGTTTATATTAATAAATAAAATACATTGTATAGTTTTTTATTCATAGTGAAGTCTGTCTTTAGTTTTGTAAAACTTCATAAATATTTGATGTTATTTTATCATTTACATCTAAAATGCATCTACATCTACGATAAATATTATTATATACTAAATAATCGAATAAAAAAAAATAGAAAATTTACATCTACAAAGTTTAGTCATTATATACTGTGAAATCAAATATTATTATTTTTACCTAAAATTAAAATATACAAATCTAAAAGATATATCTTTGTGAACTAATAACTATATAAAATAATAAAATATTATAGTTTCTATATTGTTAAATTATAGGATTTTACTTAGAAACTTTACAAATTAATAAACACGATATGTTAATAAATTATCCGGTCCCGAATTGGACCGGTTTAAAATATGAAAACAATCGATTAAATAGTAACATATATATTTTTTTAAAATCATATGTAAATATACATTCCCATTAAAATCATAAATTAGTAATATATATATATATATATATATAATTACAAATAAACAGAATACTATTTGTTTCATATTTACGATATAATTAACTTTTTCCTAAATAATTTAAAATATATTAATAATATCTTATAAAATATAGAAACATCACATTTAAATTCTATAGAGCATATTTTATATACACTAAATAATTCATTAAAATAATATGAAAGTTAAATTTCAAAAAGTTAGTAAATATATATATGGTAAAATCAAGTATTTTCTTATTTTATACAAATATATATTCAAAAATATAAATATCTTAATAAGAAATTTTTTTATAAATTAATTACTCTATGAATTAATAAAATATCATAATTCCAACACTATTAATTTATAGAGTTTTTACTGTACGTAGTTATATAGATAACTACTGCAAATATAGATTCAGTTGAATTATATATTCTATCTCTTTTTTTGTTCTTGCATTATATTAGGTGATGTTACTGAATATTATAACGTAGTGGAGTTGAAGTATTTTCTAAAAATTGAATCAAATCTAGTGCTATTGGAGTAAACGCTTATTAGATGGAATTTGAAATAGGTTAAAGAGGTGTTACTGAATCGAGTAGGTCAATGTGATTTAGTGTAATTGTAATGGGAAGTATTTTCATAGATTTGGTTAAATTCTCTAATACATGATAGATTAATTATTATAGATTTTTAACAGATTTTTTTTGTATTTTTAAATTAACAATACAAATAAAATTCAATTCAAAAATAATATGTTATTGAACATTTAATAAAAATCCATTAAAGAAAATTGACCAATTAGTTATTTTGTAGAATTTAATTTAAGAAACTGAAGCTGTATATAAATTTCATCCAGCTTGAATTTTAGAATTTTAATTATTTTTCTGCTTAAATTTTTGTTAATTATCTTATTTTTGGATAAATTTGATGAATTTTAGGTTAAAAAGAATTTAAAAACCAACTCGAATGATATTCAGTTTTGAAGTATTTATACGTATGCAATATTTAGAAGATATCTAATTTGATTCCGAATAGAATAGAACCGATCCACACGAAATAGAAATTATGGGTATGTAAGTGGATTTGGAACTTTTCTACCTGAAAGACACGAACCAAATAAAAATTGACTCAAATTTGGACAGAAAATCTAAATGCCCATAACTAACTAGATGTTAGAATGAATAAATGGATGATATCTATTATCTATTATTATATAAAAGAGATGGTCTCTCTCCTGGTGAGGACACGTCATCAAATAGATGATTCTAAGCGCACCACATGTCCCTTATATCAAAACATTGCGTTTCATTTAATTGAGGGTATGAATGATTTGGGCTTCAATTTTTATTTGGACTTTATGTTTTATCTTAATGGACCCCAAACCGAATAAAGAGCAATTTGAAATATAATGAAACGCGACGTTTTTGATTTAGGGCTGAACCGGTTCTTCGTGTCCGCCGTACGAGAGCTAAACTCATCAATGGATTTGGAAGCATTCTTTCATCTTCCTCCTAAAAATCTGAGAGGCAGTTACAGGTTCATCCTCTTAAAGTCGTTGCTTAAATCCATCTCCCACAATCTCTCTTCAAATCGAGCTTTACTCTTTGAGGTGGTGTAACTGCAACTATTAAAAGGTATGCTTTACTACTCTCACAATCATCTCCTCATTCTGTGTAAACAGACCAGTAAACTTATTTTCTGATAAATGGCTAATGCAACAATCTTTCTTTTTAATTTGAAGACCGGACACTCGTCCTCCACCGTTCAAGTGTGGTTGCTCCGTTTCTGGGAGGCCAGGAACGTCCGGCGTAGTAGTGAACTTATGGGAATGGATATGCTTCTACTGGATTCACAGGTTTGTTATGTAGCTCCGCATAACTAAAATATGTTTTCCGGTTATATTCTTTTGATGTCTCCGTCGTTGGTTGGATTCATCATCAGTAGATTGGAAGTGAATCAATGATGAAACGCTCATATACACGAGCTATTGTTCAATTTTCGAGCATCTAATGTTCCCCACTACATCCACATTTGGTAATAGTTACTTAATTTTGCAGCTTCTTGGTCAGATGTAATCCCTGAAGTTATTTGATGAGCTTTCGTATGCCTATGTATAGAGTGTTTAGCCATGTATGCTGTACGAAGGAGGTGTTTGATCACGGACCGAATGAAGTTGCTCTCTCTGTTTTAGTGGAGTTGACTGTAAGGCATGTTGTGAACCGAGAAATCTGAAAAAGAATTTAACAGATATGGTACAAGCTTTATTTCATAAACACTGTTCTTGCATTCGCTGATGGAAAACTATATGTTTGTTTGGTTATAGGAATCTTACTGTTGAAGGTCGGGTTTAGTTTTCAACATGTTTCCGACATCCGCATGACCATTTCTTTTCAATCAAACCTTGAGAAAGATCACAAAAGAAGGTACATGGCTCAATTTCCTTTCTAACCAATGCAAATGTGATTTTTAGAGCAGTTTCTTAGGCTCTTAACAAGCCTCTTTTGAAATCAAAAATTTCAAAGCGTTACCTTTAGAGATCTGATGCACTGTCCTCCCTGTTTGGGCTTAGCATATTTTAATGGTCAGATATGTGGTATTACTCTCACGTTAAGGAAACTATATAGTAACCAGGATCCATTTACGATACTTTGGTGCTGATTTGCTTTACTTTCAAATTAGCAGAAAGGATTCAACTCTTTCTCCAATTCTGAGATTATGTTCCCCTTTGTTCAGACTACTGCAAGATTTTCATCTACATTATAAATCACTGTGTAAAGAACTCAAATTCCACTTCAGAAAATTTACATAATGAATTGAATCATTTGTGAATATAAATGTCCAAGTAATCAGACTTCTTTCTTTTCATAGGCCTTGATCAGTGAACACTATGGATGATGTTTGAGCATACCGTCAAAAGTCTTCTTACTGAATGGAAAACAATATGCTTCAAGTGTTTCTCTAGCTAGATGTACCGGATTGCATACTTGCAGGTACATAGGCTGTTTTATTTATTGATGCTTATCCGTTCAGTTTCATTTATTGCTGTACTTGCCAACCAAGAAATCCATGAATATAACTAAATTCTGGATTAGGACCTTGCAGAAGAATGTGGATCCTTAACGGCATGATGGTGATTCACATGAAGTAGCTTAAGCAGTGATATACTTAGGAGGGTTCATTATGGTATTTGAAGTTTAGAAGAAAGCTGCAATTTACCATTGTGGCATATGGACAATGGGATATGGAAGTGATTCTTATCAAGAACAAAGTCACCACTCTTTCTTTTCATGTTCATAAGAGTATGTGTATTGAAGAAACAAGCACTCCATGGTATTCAATCACACAATTTACAAGTACACAAACAAATTCTATATAATAAATTTTGTTCTATATACAAATTAGCGTCTGATTATGTGTTTGTGTGACAATGAGATTCTCAGTAAGGTGAGCGGTTGAGATGATGTGTGGAAAACAATAACCAACGAGTATTTAAGTTCAAATACATTAGACCAAGTAAAATTTCAAGTTTCTTTTAAACACTTTGAGTTTTTCTTGGGAAGACATATATATATATATATATATATATAATAGATGTTAAAGAATATTATTATAATTTTTATATTTCATATTGCTTTTTTTGTGTTGTATGGAAAAAAAAATCTTTGACATGATTCTCATAGAATGAGTCATTCTTATACCATACACTACTATAGATTTCAGTTAAGCTTTATATAAATTCACGTGAATTATATATTATATTTTTTTCACCGAGATATTATATTGTTAGTGGATGCTAAGTAAATGTGTTTTGTTTACTCCTTAAGAAATTAAAATAAACACTATAGTATAACTTTCGGCAAATAATTCGATCTTTTGTTTTATGAAAATTAAAAATATAGTTTGCCAATGATGGGAAAAAAAGAAATTGTAAAATAGTTGTCGATTTCCAAAAATTTAAAGTTTCTAAGACAACACTTAGTAAATTAAGTAATAGAATCCAAAGAAAGAAAAAACTATATATAAAGTATGCTGTTCTCTATAAATTTGACATTTATCATACCTTTCTAAAAACTAATAATTTGTCAAGAGTTTTGGTAGTGTTTACTACTTAGATCAAATCAATTTAAATTATTTAGCCATCCATTTGCTTTAATTAGTATTTTAATTTCAATCCAAACAAAATTTTAATATTGTTTGTTGTCAATAAATAATAATATAGTGAAATACATAAATTTCTGCAAGATAATTGAATATTTTTCCTAAAAATTAAAAATATGTTTTGCCAATGATTGGAAGTAGAAAGTGTAAAATTGTTGTTGATTTCTTAAAATTTAAAGACTTTTAAACATTATTTATTAAATTAAATATATACTACATATCTTTTAAAAACATCTATATCTTTATAGGTTTAATATTTCTTTACTTTTTATAAGAAATGCAACTTCAGTTTGTTAACGATGAAGAGTAATGATTCTATAAACAAATAAACTTGCATGGAATGTTGAAAGACTAAGTTATAGCCAAAAAAAAACCAACACAATAATATGCACTACTCGGCTTTTTTCAAAAAAAAAATGCTTTATTCGGACAGTGATAAATTAAATGTTTACGCTGGTTGTTATGGGTAGAGTGTTCACTGAAACATAAAAATAATATTTTAATTCACACTCCAACATTACTCTAAAAACTTCCTTCTAACACAAGAAAACTTGGTAAAGTTTTATATCCTAAGAAACTCTTCGTTAATTTTAATAGCACATATTAATTTACATTACAACTATCATTCTTTTTCTCTCTTCTTCAGTATCATGTTCAGCAAGTCATAAACCATAAACAACGAAAAATTTCTACAGGCCAAACTATTCATACAAACGTTAATCGTAAAACTCACCAAACTCATCATTCCAATCCCAAAATATAACAAACATCTCACCCATTATTGGTTCAAAATTATAAAAACAACAACAAAAGATCATGTGAACCTCATACACATCTTATATATTACACGCCCAATATTTTACTATATTTTATTATAGAAACAACCATCTTAATCAAACATAATAAATTTTATCACATATAATTTCTCTTCACCCAAATATTCTGAAAAACAAAAAACGTTTTCATATACATATTTTGCAAATTTAAACCTAAAACAAAAAAACGAAAGCATACAAAATATAAGTACCTATATCACACGTAAATCATATTCCGCGCGTAGCGCGGGTTAACCCTAGTATTTTATAAAAAGAGCGAAAGAGAAAATTACATATTTTCAAATACTTTTGAAATATGAAAAATTTTGTATTAGTTTTACTCTTTTATAGATAAAAAGTATATTAAAATTCAGAAAAAACTATTATAACTGGAATCTAATAAAAAATTAATGTAACACTGGATTTGACTAAATTTAAATACATTAAATTCCATTACATTATAACACCTTCTAAAACTTTATGCCATTCACTGTTTGTTTTATTTTATTAGATTCCACTTTTAATGTATTATTTTATTTAAAAACAGTAAAACAAATAAAAAGGTTTTCAGATGGATTTGAAAGTGTTTCAAGATATAGAGTTCTTTTCTTCTCTTTCATGAGTTACATTACACTATCAAAAGTTTTTATTTCAACATCCAGTTATGTACATTCAAGTTTTCGGGTCATTGCTTATCTGATATGTGTCTTGTATGTAGATCAGTGTTAAATCTATATAGATACTCACAGAGATTCATTCTGTTTCGAGTGGGAACTACTTGATTCTGGTATGGTTCTAAATAGTTATACTTATAAATACCAAAAAATGATTATCATTTGTTTCAGTTTATGGATGTTTTCTAATTTAAAATCAGTCACACTTATCCAAAACTTAGTGACATAACCAAAAATAAAACAAGTCAATAACTAGATTTAATATTGTAAACTTCAAACTGAACATTTAAAATTATATACTACTTGAAAATATCAAAAAAGTATTCTACAAAAAGAAAGGTTAGTCAAAATTTCTAATAGTAAAGTTTATCAAAAACATTTAATAACAAGCTAATTTTAGATAATTTTTACTTTATCATTGTTTGAAAACACAAAGAACTCATTACAATACATAGTAATTAATCCATAATCTATAATAAAGTTCAACTAAATTTATTAAAATACTTCCAGTTACAATAACACTGAATTACATTGAACAATTCAAACTAATAAGTACCCTCTGAATATCGAGGTTTTATAATAGTATGTAACTGAAAATATAAACAATGTAAAAATTAGGCTTGAAAAAATTATTCGATATATTGACACGAAATCCCAAAAACTTACACAAACAAAATAGCGATAATCACCTGGCTGGATTCAAAAGTGGAAGCAATTTTCAATAAGCCACCAATTCGTGGTCAGTAATAGATCAAGCGGTTAACAGCAAAGAGGAAATTACAAAAAATCTCTCAAGAAAAAAAATTGGTGAACTCAAAATAAAAGATGGTGGAACCAATACTTTCACAAAGGAGGAAATTATTTGAACCACTCTCTATAACTACACAATAACCTCAGCGATTGCTTAATTTTTAATATTGAATTCTCATCTTGTGAACTGTGTTTATCGAGTAAAAAAGTAGTAAAAAATATTTAGATTAATTTGGAGCTAAACACAAATAAGTTTTTTCATAAATGATAGATCGACAACAAACACATTTTATCAAATAAATATGGATATGAATATGATACTCTTTTCTTTTTATCTCTTTATATCATCTCAAAGGGTATCTATATCAACTTCCATCACGTCACCACACGAAATCGTTCGACCTCATGTGATCAGCAGGTGGAGACGAGGAGATGGCTTGCTGAGGCTGATCAAGATTGATAGTGAGGTCCAGAAGATCGTTTGGGTTGGGATAGTGCTCGTTTAGATTTCCGAGGAGCATTGCAATGGAATCGTCTTCATCGTTTGGTACGTAATCAAACATTATATCTTCATACAAGTTCATGCCATTGACTTCCATCGACTCATCCTCTCTTTCATCATTTGGCTTGTGTGGGTGCTTTCTGATGGAGAAGTACTGTGATAAAACCAAACAAATATACACATATAAAAATTTATTTAATAACCAAACCAAATATAAGCTATGAAAAACTCTAATAAGTTCCATAACTAATATACTTTCAATATTGAATTTTATATATGTAGAAAACAAACTCTAGCATTAATATAAATTAATTCTGATAAAAATAATTTTGTGAAGATAAATAGAAATATTAAACTACAACGTGTTTAAATTCCAACTTGGTCAATAAACCATACTAGTCAAAATCTAACTTCAAAATCAACAAATTATATATATATATATATATATATATTAAATAATAACTCAAATAGAAAACCAATCCTAAAAACTGTTCCATTGGTACAATTCATGTAGTCAAACCAGATAAATTAGCTGTTCAAAATAACAGTTTTTTGGAGAAGATAGAACATCACTAAATACTTGTCTACTATGTCATGGATGTAAATGTAAGAAGATAGTAAAATTATTTTATGATCAATAGCAGAAAATTAATTAAAACTTAAAATAAAAAATCATAAAATGCTATTAATTATTTTTGTCTGGATGCTTAACAAACTAATTTCAATGGCACACTTCAAATGTCCAATTTTGGACTACTAATCAATCATTATTTAAAATTTTGTCTTTTCAAAAATAAAATAAGAAAAGAGAGTTAATAAGAGAGCTCACGAGATTCTTGCTTTCGTCCTCGTAGATTGTTAGATAATCTCCCATCAATACTCCATTTTTCTTCACAAATTCTCCTTTATTTTCAACATAAAAGAAAAAATAGTATATATATATTTAAGATTTTTTCTTAAATACGTTTTGAAAGAATAATGTAGTTCCTTAATTACCTGTGTTTTCGAGGACATACATTCTGCTCTTGTTATTGGACCAGTACCTGTGTTTCACATTAATGCAAGCCTTTTAAGTTCCCTCGTTCCAATATACTAGTAAATTGAAACCGATATTCAAAACTAAAAAACATACCACTAACAAAAAAGCACCGAAGAGCTTAAAAGGTTTGTTAAACTATTGGTAGATTAAAAAAGGAACATAAAGTGTTTTTTTTTATCGATATATATAAGAGACTTAACTTGTATTTGAAAGACCAAGACTGCACAGAGTCAACATCTCTCATCTCTAATACCATTCCTTCTTTATCAGATAGCTCCGGAAGATTTCCTTCTGCTTCTCTCTGCGCTCCAAACCCATGGTTTACTTAATTACTCTTTAATCAACTAATTACTTTCTTATTAAGATAGATAAAAATGACATAATATGAATTTTCTGTAATAAAACTACCAAGTAATCAATAATGTTTTTATGTTTGTTTTCTACTTTCCTATAATGACTTCGAGGAATGCCATTTAAGAGGCAATTAATTAGGAAAGGAATATAGACGACTTTTTTTTCTTCAACCCCATTTCAAAATAAAGTTATTTTATTTATTTTTTAAATAAAGTTATTTTATTTATTTTTTAAATAAAGTTATTTTAACCACTTTATTTTGTTGGTATGACATTTTAACCATTTTAGCTAACTACAACTAGAGAATCGTTTATTTCTCATGTTTTTCATTTATTGGTTATTAAGTTCTTACACGGAATATTAGATTGAAGGAACTATAATTAATCTATTTCGATTTTTTTCTTTCATATTTCATTTTTGGTGCTCATTCCATTATTACTTTAACTTTTTAATCCTTCAAATTAAAGATATAATGAAACCAAATTTAAACTAGATTTTTAATCACCATATTCTTGCTAAACTAAAAGGAAATACTTACATTACATAAAAGCTCACATCCGAAGGAACGAAAAAAGTACTCCGTATTGATTAAACAACCACATATTCCACATTTTGTTTTCATGTTTATTTTCCTCTTGTTTCCGTGTGTTTTAGAGACTAGAGTCTCATTGGTTAAACAACGAAAAAGTTATATGTTTTGATTAGGGGAAAATATGTGAAATTGCATAATGAGAGAGAAAATGTGGTCGCTGTGATGATATATTTTAAAAATGGTAATAGCCAAATCCTGAAATTATATTAAGTACTTTTTAAATCTTTTTCGTGAAATTGTTTTAACACTATATCATAAAGAACACGGGAATTGTAAAGAATTACACACCTTTGGTAGAACGATCCTACCAAGTGACCCAACATCACTGTTCTTCAAGTGCTTCACCAACAAAACCCTAAGTTTCTACGTACAACCAACAACAAATTAAAAAAAAAAGACTATTATCATGTTATATAAATAAAAAGTCGCATATATTCCATTATTTTGGACCAAAGACACACAAACCTTGTTATCGAATGAAGAGAATCGATAGAGATCTTTTCTAGCAGCAATCTCGGCATTGTTTTTCATGGTGAGAGTCACTTGTCTCCTTGAATCAACCAACTCATTCGAACTAGAATTAGGGCTAGAGTTGTTTCTTGATCTTATCATCGCCTTCTTCCTGTTGATCCTAGCCATCTTAGTCGAGTGTGGATCAAGAAATCCACATCCGGTTTGCACAACGGGGATCTGAGGAAGAGGCTGATGATTAATGGCGCCCGTCTGATCAAGTACCGGACATGCAACGTACGAGTAAGGCGGAAACAAGTGGTGAGGCTGCGACATTGTTGAGAAGTGCGAGCGATTGTTGTTAAGATCCATGGAGAGTTCTTGGACAGAGTTTGCGTTAGAAGAGGAAAAGGGCAAGAAGTTATCCATATTTCCCGGGGAGAGAAAGAGAGAGAGAGAGAGGGAGAGAGAGTTATGAAGGGAGGGTCGTTGGGGAGATTGAAAAAGAAAAGAGAGGGAGATCGAGTGAAGAAGAGACAGATGTTGGAAAAACACTAAAGAAAACGAGTCAAAATGTTGCAGATGGTTCGATGCTGCACCTTATAGGGATACCCATCTCACCACTTACACAAGGAGAGAGAGGTGTATATATATGAATGCTAATAGATACATATATACATATATATATGTATATGTGGCACTAGATTGGTGTTTGAATGTATATAATGGTTTTAATGGCACAGAAGACCATGAGAAGGTTATTGGCTGTATTTTTTTACGAGAGAGAGTGAATTAAGGCTATTTATTTACTTTTTTGGACTTTCTCCACTTTTCTTATACTATTAAGATTATAGTGACTATAATCCAAATTCTACCATAAGATGCAGTTGGAAACCATAAGAATTCAAACACTGAAAAGAAAACTGAATTCTGTTAGTTTTACAACTGGTATAATAATGAGCATATTAATTTTGGGGAAACTCAATTAGTTGGCATTCATATTTTCATTTTGTAAATACTCAATTAACAGTTGGTCATTAATATTTTTATGTAACATTGTTTAAAATGCGTACCTACAAATTTACATTGACGAAAAAATATTTGAATTCAAGCATTAAAAGACAAGTCAATTTAGTTTTAGAAACTAACATATTAACCTTTGTGAAAACTTAATTAATCACCAATTATATTATGTAGAAACTCAAAAATGACCATTACTAATTGTCCTTATTTTAATTGATTCTTTGAAGGAGAATATTTAAAACAAAAATAATTTAAAACTATAGCTTAAAAAATATTTGACTTCCAACACTGAAAATGGCTGATATTAGAACAAATGATTCTATCATACTAATTTTTCAAAATCACAGTTTTTCGTTACTTATATTTTATAGAAGCTAAGTATTAATATTTGTATTTTTCACATGTCTAGAAAGAGGTTTATTAAAATAAGAAATTGAAAAAAATATTTTAAAATTATTTGGAGTCAAACATTGAAAAACTAATTAACAAAAGATTGACTACCAAGCATCTCTCTCTCTAGATAAAATCTCTATAACTTCTCTTCAAAGCTTCATCACTAAAAAATGGGATCGGTGGCTGGCGGTTCTCCACTGTGAGTTGTGAGATATCAAACAAAGTCCCACATTGAAAGTTTAGACAAAAAGTGTCTAATATATAAAGAGAAGTCCAACTCTAACAGTACGAGACATTTTGGGAAGGAAACCAAAAGTAAATCTATGCGGGCCAGCTTCTTAGGCCCAAAGTGGACAATATCGTACTAATAAGATAAGATAGAGTTGGACATGGGCCTGTCACGATCCCAACATGAGTCACCACCAACTTTTTAACTCTCGTATAGATATGCCTTCTCTCTTTGTTCTATGTCCATATATGGTAGAGACAAAACACTTGTAAGATCTAAACTTCAATCCTACATTAAACGGGATCTAACCTTTCATTTCTTTTGTGTTATTGTCTTCTATGTTCGAAAAACCTATGAGTTTGTTCGTTTTATTTTATATTTCTTCATAGTTTTATTTACTTCCTCTCAAATTTTGCATGCTCATATGGGTTTGCAATCTGAATTTTGAAATCCAATACTACTAGGTTATAATGTAACCTTTAAGGCTTCTCGGTCATGCTGGAGTTTCTTTCCATTCGTGGGTAGATCTTTGCTTTCAGTGCATGAGAAATTTATACATCGATGTCTCTCAATGTAAATATCTTCAAATCTAATGTTGATCAGTGAGATTTGGACATGTAGATTTTGAGTCTCTTCGACGTATTTAAGTGGTGTTCCAATAAATGTTCAAGTTTAATCATCTGCGGGGATTCTTCAATGATACCTTTAGTAGATTTCCCCAACAACTTGCAATCAACAAAAGGATTCATGCAATTTTTGAGAAGATAATCTGAAGGAGAAGATAATCAAAATTGATATCTTTGGGTACTATTTTAAGCGATTATATATCTTTGGGTACTGTTTTAAGCGATTATATATCTTTGCAATCGATATAATCCACATAAAAGAAACACATGGTTGGATAATTGTTTTGTTCTTATCTTCTTGTATATTGGTTTAATGATGTATTTGAGTTAGAGCAGCTCCAACGCAGGTATACAAATGGGTATCCTATAGAAAATTTAATATATTAAACAAAAGTAAGTGACAGAAGAGAAAGGATATCTAAAAAAGGAACTTTAGAGAACCGATCCAGAACATCAAATCTCACGTGTTCATTTCTCAACCATTTAAATTTTGTTTTTGAATTAACATTTACATCTTTAACAAAACTACATTAAAGTAATAATAAATTATGGCTAAGATACTTAAATATGAGTTTCAACCGATGGAGCTGCTCTTACATTTGTCTCTCGACTATGTATGGCCCAACATTGGGTCCAACTTTACTATTAATAAAAGAAGAAGTTAACAAAAGTAATATTTGTAAAAATATGATATCAACATATCAAATTTTATTATAACTCTTTATATGAGCACTAATATTTATATTTTTAAATATACTTAAAAGAGGTTTATTGTAGCTAAAAAAATCAAAATTGTAGTTAAATTACTATTTGAACTTAGTCACTGAAAAATACAAACCAATTTAGTTTTCAAGACAATATGATATTTAAGATATTAAATTTCGCCAACTCAATTTCTCGATACTTATCTTTTGTATAAATTCAACTAATGACCACTAACACATCCTTAAAAGGAGGTTTGTAAAGTTTTCCGATTAAAATTAGGATTTTCAGTTTCAGATCTTGATTTATATGGTTAGATCCAAAGTATGTTGTACTACAGTAGGGAAAGATTCTCCCGAACAAGGCTTTGTATTGTACATTTCGGGCCATAAACATATGATATCCATAAAGACGATCCCGATTGGAACTCATATACATTTACACCATGCCTATCCTATCGATCCCGATTCGTGGATCAAGCCGTCACAGTTCACTTGACATCAACAACAAAAGCTTTGTTCCCTCATCAGGTATAATCCAAGATGGGTCTTCGAAATCTCTTCGTCTCGAGGGGGACTAATAGGAGATGGTTCATCCCGGCTCGATGGTTTCATCTCTGATCTATTGGTTAAGGACCAGTTTTATATCAATTTTGACTATTTGTATAAATACGCTCGTACCAGTGTTCATTTAAATAATGAGAAAGTAATCTATGACAACAAACCCTTTCTCTTCTTCCTCGAAATGCAGCTAACTCCTTAAAAAGAGTAAACAGTTTGTTAGTAGGTATGAGTTGCACCCCTTCTGGAAAGCCAGACCATAAAATCAAGCTAGCAGCTTAAGGAGCAAAGGGACCATTCATTTCTGCAAGCCAGAGCGTTGCTCGGTCCCCAATGGCAAGCGGGGGATTCGATATAGCAGCTTACGTTAGTTTGCGCCTTTCCGCAGGAGCAAAGCGAATGGGCGGTGTGTTGTGGGTCAGTTTCAAGGCGGGGGGGGGGGGTGCAGAGATACCAGAAGAATGGTTCATTTTTTTACCTAGATAGTCTTTTATGTAGTAGACTTTCTCGAGGAACGCCAGTCTCTCGACTAAGAGGAACGCCTGATAGGTGGTGAAGGACGAGAAAGATACCTAGACGGAGATGTGAATTAGATATAAACATTCTCATCACTAAATCGATCAAGTACTTACCTGAGAGTGAGAGCGATCAAGGTCTTGCTTTGATTTAGGCGTTTGGGGGGTTTGAATGCGACGATCCCCTTGGTTCTTGGCCGTGGTCGGCTTCTATGTTAGCTTTGGTGTTGGGTTCTTTGTCATCGGTTTGGTGATCTTCTTTGCGTCTCAAGCTTGGGTTTATTTTCTTTGATCTTTTCTATGGATTAAATATCCTACAATCTGACAATGAATCTTGTGGATTTGTTTAGAGTGCTTATCCTTCATTTTGGATGCAACGGTTTGGTCGTGGTGTTGTATGTTCTATGTCTCTGAGAAGAGATTTCCAGCTCGATCAATGGATTTGGAGATTCAACACTTTCTCTTCAATTCGTTGAAGTATCGATTGGTTACTGCAATGTCGTCTCGCCTCATGTTCCATGGTTAGTTCTAAGCGGGTAATGTTCGTGACACCTTTGGTGGTTTGGAGCAATATAATGAGTTTTGCGTTGTTCTTCCTCACTAAAGTTCGACTTTATGATTACGCTCAATCAAATCCATCTTTTCCCGGTTTTCATCTTGTTATTATGGTGTTGTCTTGTATTTTCATATTTGTTTGGGAAATTTTCATTTTTACCACATTACTGGTATCATTATTCATTTTTACTTTCGGTAAAACGATATTTCCACAATACCTTCCTTTTTAAGAGGTAAAAGACTCTTTAGATAAATTAAAATCCCAAACTTCACATTCAATAATCTTATCTCACCCCTCAACTCTAAACCTTAAGTCTTAGATTAATTAACCATAGGATTATAAGTATTTTTCCCTCTTAAAATAAAGATAAAATTGGTTAAAGTAAACATGAAAAATGATAATAGAAATGTGGTGTATTGACATCTTCCCTGTTTGTTTTATGTTTAATCTTAGCCTTTTTCATATTTCATTTGGCGTTGTTTGTGTTCTGTCTCCTTTCTAAGGGTTTGGTACTTAGTTCTTGTTGGCTTGTATCATACGAAGGCATCTCACCTTGTATCCCTCCTTGTTAATATTATAAAATCTGTTGGAGGGAAAAAAATATTATAGAACAAAATTTTGAGCAGAAAATAGGATGGGCTGTTGGGCTTGTATATTGTTAACAGCTTATTCATGAGCCGATGAATTGGCTAGTGAAGTGAACGTTATCTAATGGCATGACGACCAAGACGAAGGTAATTGTGGTATAACTTTTCCACATTATGTGTTACATCTCACCATAATTTAGTTATTTAGAAACATTAAATACCATAATCCTTTGCATTTTGATTTGTTAAAGAGGTTATAATAAATATTAATACATAATATTTAACAGTGAAAACGTATGTGCAGTCGCGCGCTGATAATCAGGTCAATCTCTAGTCTGATGTTCTCCATGAGCTAGGCAGACCAACGATATATTGAGGAGAAAATCATTACGTTATTATGCAATGGTGTGATGATTGAGATTTGATCCATAAACTAACTCGTCCCCACAAAAGTTTTTTTTTTAAAAAGGTCTTTGTATCCACACGTCTCCGACCCAAATCTCTAACGAATAAATCTATCTCCAACTCGTGCACGAAAAGAATCATTGCGAAGAAAATGACATGAAGAAGGTGGTAACGAACTCGTGCCCACTTTACCAAGACACATCACTAAACAAGCCTGGATTAAAACTTGTATTCATATATACATGGAACCATGAGTTGTAGGCTTGTAAGCAAAATGCTAAGGAACAAAATCATAAATATGACATAAATAAAATGTCTACTAACCATGCTTGTTCGCTTTGTCGGTCTAAGTAAAAGCCCGTCTCAATGTTTCTATAGACCCTAAATTTTTGGAAAAATAATTCTAACTAAAAAAAAAATTCTAAAATTTTGGAAAGAATTTCTATAGTCCGTCTCAATGTTTTTTTTAATTCTAACTTCTTGACAAAAAGAATTGCAAAAATAATTTGGATCATGTGCATCATATGATTAATTCACGTCATCATATGTTCTTTCGTCCCATATCTATCGTGATTATTATAGATATAATATAAATACACAATACACATAGACATGTATCCAAATGAACAGTAATAACATAACTCATACATTAATAACTAAAGTTATAACAATACAAAACCACACCCTCCCTCTGTTTGTATACCCAATAAAAGCCACACCAAAGAACAAATGTGAAACTAAAAAGAAATCAAAAACTACTGAGTTCTCGGACCCCATGAGAAACTCAGTTTAACCCAAATGTACCCTTCTAATTCCAATGAAAAGAAACACCAACCCATGTGGTGGACCTTCGAATTACATAAATGAAAAGGATGATGAAAGTCATAACCATATAATGTATATACACATACCATAATTTACCTTGAGTAAACTTAATAGTCGAACATAGTAAACCTTGAACCAATCTTGAGCCCCTTTTGGTTTTTTTTTGAACAACGTGAAGGAAGATGGTGAGATGAAGAGGATCCGAGGGAGTTTATAGTGGCTAACGTCAACATTTCCCCTGATTTTATCTCTCTGATCCAAGCTTCTTCTCTCATCTCAAAACACAAAGAAAAAAAGTGATGAAGATGAAACCCCAGCTGGTTATAGATCCGATACCAATACGTTTTGGTTTATATCAAGGAGGTAAGGGAAGATCCAACGTTATTATTTGTTGGATCAAGCCATGCTCCATTGACAACACTTGCATTATTCCATATGTTGTTGTAGTTTGAAGGATCTAAAGAGGATGGTGACATGAACCCATTGATGTTTCCGGAGATCTGATCAAGCTTCCCTTCTTTGTTCACATCTTCATTGTTACCTCCAACATGCAGATCTTGAAGTGACTCTAGGGTTTGGAGATGGGATTGTCCCATCATCTCACCACCATTGTTCATGGGCTTGTGTAGATGCTGGAGAAGAGTAGAGGAAGATGAAGACACCGAAGAGCCAAATAGCCCCGAGAGAAGAAAGGGTTTGTTTGCTGTAGAGTTGTTGATGAAGCCACCATTAATGGTGTGGTCATGACTCATATGATGTGGAAGCCCTAGACCAAGAGCACTAAGGCCACTAAAACCAGATGAGAGAAACTCACTCTCTAAACCACTTGATGAAGTCTTTGAAGAATCACTGAAACCATAAAACATTGGATGATGATTCATGGAAGAGAAATGGGAGATCTGATGATGAGGGTTATTAGGGGATGAAGAAATCATCGTCGAGGCCGTGGAGGCAGCGGTTGAGGTTGCGGTTGCTGGCCGCTTCGCACGTTTGTTCTTCCGGTAGCTACCGCCTACGGGAACGTTACGGAGGGTCCCACCTCGTGTCCAATACCTCTTGCAAGCCTTGCAGAAGTGGCGCGGCTGAGAGAGGCTGTAGTTATTGTAGTAACAGAACTTTGTGTTGGAGGAATCGCAACGAGGGCATTTAGGTTGCGGTTGTGGTTTCTGTGGTTGCTGCTGCTGGTGAGACGGAGCTACGATCATGTTCTTGCTCTGCATACTCGCCTGAGAAGAGAAGGAGAAAGAATAAAATTTTAGACCGTGTGGTTTAACTGAAGGCAAGAAACAAATGGATATTATTCTGATCCAAAAGCTAGGAAACAAAAGATAAATGACTCATTTATTTGGGATATGTTTTTTTTTTTTTTTTTGAACAACTTGGGATATGTATATATACAAGAGAGAGAGAGAGAGAGAGAGAGAGAGAGAGAGAGAGAGAGAGAGAGAGAGAGAGAGAGAGAGAGAGAGAGAGAGAGAGAGAGAGAGAGAGAGAGAGAGAGAGAGAGAGAGAGAGAGAGACCAGTGGATTGGTATTGGAGCTGATGCTAGGCATCTTCTTCTGCTGGTCACAATTGCCAAACATATCTTTCTTGATTAAGCTCTTTTGATTTTGTTTTCTTTCTTTGTTTCTTCACTTCTTTAAAAGAGAATCCTTATGAAACCAGCAGTGTACAGACAAAGAGCTGTTGGCCACTGAAGCTATTATTACTGTTTTAACTTTCAAAGATTGAAGCACAAAGATTCTTGACAGATGTTTTCTTAAGCTCTCTATTTTATATTGTATGTAATATTGTTATTTGTGCCACTATTCATTAACTTTGATATATGTCACTAGGGTTTTCTATATAACATAAACTACTAGTATTATTTTGTTAATATTTGGTACAGAGATTTTGAAGATGCCTTTGTACTAAAAATGGTCCTTAATTACACACTTATTTGCAAAATGTATCATAAAACAACAATTTGACATCTTATTTTTGAAGGAAAAGACATCAGTTTTCTTAACCAAAATTTTATCCTCTTAATATTTTACTATATATTATAAAACATTTCAGTAACCACTCTTTAACATAAGTTTATTTGGGACAAACTAAATTTATCTGCATCACATTTATAGTGAGAAGTTGTGTCCCTAAAATTTGAAACTACGAAAAACGACTTTACTTACACTTATTATACTTCATAATGTTTAAATTCAAAAAGTTAAATACCATCAATTAATTGCCTAGATTCAATGATGAAAATAATATTAAAATATTGTTGTAAGATAATTTTAAAACTGATTAGAAAACAATTCTACTTACAACGTGTAAAATATATCAATCCTTGGGAGAAAAAAAATTACGTCAATCCAGAATTAGTTTAATCAACTAAAACAAAAGTATTAAAAAAATCTTAATCCTTCTTTTATGTTGATCTGGGATATCGGGGGGTGTGACCCAACCGACTAATATCTAAGGGTCTGATCACCGACGCCAACTAGATCCAGTTGCTCGCAAGGAAAATTAGATACTCATGTAGCTTAACAACACGTTAAAGTAATTTGAAGACAGCGCATTCATAACCATGACCTTTAGGGTCATTACATGACGTTATGTACCACCCGACCAATTCTTAATCCATTTGCTAATAGGAATAGTGTACCTGTTTGTTCAGCCACCCGTTCTCACGGATGCTACCGACTCTGGATTGCAAGATCGTCTTTGGATATTCTATGGTCTCCACCTTGTGTTTCCAATTGTTTGATGGGTTGTACTGCCTTTTTGGTTGAGCTCTAAATACTATTTTCTAAATAATATAGTGTTTTTCAAATATACCATGATGTTACAGTCAGTTAAACAACACGAAATGACATAAATGTCACAGTTTGGAGGACTTTATACTTGAATGTGCATCGGAACTGATCTTATTAGACTTTGAATCCTAGATCCGACCATGAGAAAATGATAACAGAAAATAAATTGCGCACACAAACAAAAAGAAAGCTTCAACATTTTGATGAGTTCAATATACATTGTGAGATAATCTTCTTGGAAACTCTTGTAAGTCCTCTTCTTTTTCCTAATCTGAATTGAAAACCACAAAAAATCATGTTGTTTCCGGGGGATTCAATGGATGATGACAATTCAGTAAATCTTAACAAAACTAAACTTTTAAATACTTACAAGTACTTGAATTTTTGTTTGTTGGCTATTTGTTTTGTTATTTTTTCTTCCACAATATGTGTTATGCATATTAAAATATGTATTTTCTTGACCCAAAACAGTACGCATGCTTAAAATGAGGGTGATTTAACGAATTAATAAATATAATTTGGTTACATGTATTAATTATGAAAACATATGAACTATTAACATTCCTCAGAAGGATGAAACAGGAAAAAAATGGTTAAATATTTGTACGAATCAGAGCAAACATACAATATTTCAAATTTACCGAAATGTTGTCTTCTGCCCAGCCCTAAATTTAGCTTAACAAGGCGGGTCAAGTTAGCAAAACCAAATCAAGATCCCTAATCGATTATCTTACATTAAAGTAAGGTTTATATTTATATTGAAAAATGCAAGAAGAAAAAGATAGAGACAATAAAGGAGAATGTAACAGGTGAATCTTTCAGAGGGATCGAGGAACATCACTCATCACGATAAGTGACATTCTTTTGCATATTGTGGAATTGGAGTGAATCCCTAGACCCACATCTATACTATTAATCCCACTTCCAACTCTTTATTTTAATTTATACAAACTCCAACTATCATATTATATACGCATCGCATCTATTATACAGACTCGCTATAGTTTATACGCGTCGGTTTGAATATTATATGATACTTCCCCTATAATAGTACTAGTTGCATCTTTTGAGATGGTCGTAATAATTCAAGAGATTGCTTACAATATTTTAGTAGGCTGGAGAATGTTTGGAGATAATAATACATTCAACAATGACAGCAATACACAATATAATGAGAAGAAAACAAATATAACTCTCTTAAATTTAAATAACTAATTTCAAAATATAGGAATTTTTTCATATTGATTGGTTACAAAACCTGGTTTTGGTGACTACGATTTTTTTTTTTTTGAAATTGCCACTATTGTCCAAGCATAGTTGAGACTACATGCATGTTTGATCAAATTAGCATATCATTACTTATGTCATGATTACGATGAAAATCGACCTTTAAGAATTAAATACGAAGTGGGGTTGGATTAGAGTCGCAAGGAAAAGCCAGAGAAGAAGGTTTTTGAGAAGTGAAAGCTCCAAGAGGAAAGGGACAAGATAGAGCATAAGTGCATGTGATGTTCCATCTCACTCACTGCCAACACCAAATGGGTTCACATTTCCAATCTCCACTTTATTCTCCCTCGTCTCTTTCCTTACATTATCTTTGCTTTTCTTTACTTTTGTTCTAATAAAATAATATAATTAGATCTTAGGTCTATGTGTCAAAAACTAAATCATATAGATATTACTGCATACTTTTGCACAAAAACTTAAAGGGAAATATGGAATAATGATTTAGATTAAAATTTTAAGTAAATTATTGGGTACGACTTAGATACAGAAGAAAATATTAGATGAATGTCACTTTTTAATTTTCTAAAACCCAATAAAACACTTTTTTTTTTTTACTTTTTACATATTCTCGTTCAGTCTTTTCAAGCTAAAACAAAATTATATTGTAAATAATATGATTCACTCTTATCTCTCTCATCTTTTTACGAACTCTCTCATTCAAAACTATCTTCTTCATTTTAAAATTTTTGATTTAAATTTTTCTTTAAAAGATTATCTTTACAAAATTTAGATTGAGCCATGAAATAAGTTTATAGTGAATGATTCATTGCTGTGGACCATAGATGTCACCATAAATTACAGATACAACGAGCTCTACCACGATCTTCTTTCTTCTACATTAATATTATCTTCTACAATGTCTCAAATCCAATGGAAAGCTTCAACGTCGTGCCCTTAGCCTCTCTTTCATAGTGTCCCAAGAAGTCTTCATGGTGATCTCAACCTCTCTATGTGCCTCTGGTGGACCGTAAAGGAAAGCCCCTGCTGCATATGAGATTAGATCGCCATTATTGAACTCTTATATCAAGTTTCCTTAATTTCCAGATTTGGTCTTTGTAATTTTAATTATTTTCACTATTGTCCATAAAAAATCATATTTGCAAATAAGTCCACTTGAGTTAATCCAAAATTTATAAATTTGTATTTTAGACCCTATCAAATAAAATAAACAAATATATATACCAAAAACCTCTAATTGCATCTAAACAATAACTATACTCAAAACCATTAAAATTATCAAATATCATAATTTTAGTAATGTACAAATGAAACTTTGTACATGCGGTTTTTTTGTATAATGATGTACACTTAGACACTAAAATATGTGTGTACACGTTGACGATATTTGACACTGAATATGTTACATGTATCATTCCCTGAACAAAATTAATAAGAATGTCTCTTAAAATTATATCCATTAATAAAAAAATAATTTCAAAACAATTGTAGTTCTAAAATCATACCCGATTAATCTTTATTTTTGTTAACTTATTCTGTCTAGATCTACTATCAAACTTATACTTCTGAATTCAAAGATTACATTTTACTAATATGTGTACATGTGAATCATTATATATATTAAGTGGTGTACATGTGAATCGTCAAAACAAAATTTTAGTAAATTCTTGTTTTCATTCTATGTACGCCACCGTTAAATGTTTTAATAGATTATTAATCATGTATACAGTGTGCATGATGCTATTTGATCGTGTGATATGTATATAGAATGGTAACAAAGTTTTATTTATTTGTTGTCATCTAAGTCAAACTTTCCAAACTTAACTTTCATTACATACCTATGTATGTTTGTGAAATATTTTCCACATACCTTGTCACATCAACCTGTTTCAATATGAAAGTATGTTTCAATGTAACAAAATTGTTAATTTGTATACAATTTGGTGGTCTACACTTTGTTACGTGTACACGTGTACGTCAAAAATGAACCAACATATGTGATGAAGTTGTACACATATAGGTGGATTGACGGTTACGTACTAAAAATACCAAAAATACATAACAAAATAGATCAAGTCAACCTAAAGATGGTGTACATGACAATAGGTGCACACATATTTTATGTGTTATTCATATCTAATGATTTTTGGCTTTTGGTTTTAGTTACTTATTTTATAAAGCATTTAATTATGTTCATATATACGTTCAATTGCATTAATAGGGAGTTGTAGTATATAGCTGGTTAAGTTTTGGGCAAATCAAAGATACAGTTGTTTGTTTTGAAAGTAAGTAAGTATACGCATTTGTCATTAAGCAAAAATTTTGGTCCACATGATTTTGTTGTTATAAACATTTTGTGAAAATAATGTACATATAGGTAACTGGAAACATGTATACATGTTAATACTTTTTTAATCGCACGAATGCTAACAAGTCAAAAAAGAGAATATAAATTAACATGTTTACACTAGTTAGAAAGAAAAATTTAGTAAAAATAAGATGTACATATGAAAACAATGGGCAAAAAGCATTCTCTAGTAATTTACATTACATACCAAAACATCGAATTGTGCTTAGTGTACATCTGAATGTTCCAGTCGTGTACATTTCATAATTTTTTGCACAATACCATGTATTGTACACAAATACAAAATGTACATAAGCGTAAGTATCCATGTGTACAATTTATTGTCACTGTACATATATAACCATGTAAACACGGTTAACAAACTATCCACATCCAACCAAAAATATACATTAGTGTCATGTTCTGCTTCTTTTTCTTAACTCAACATCAGTCATGAGTGCTCACTAATATATAGTCTTGTTATTATAGATATTTTTCATTTATTTTAGTTATTTTTATGTTCAAAATTGCATTTTTATGTACACATGTACATATGTACACTTGGAAGACCAATTACAAATCTTTATTATAATGTCTATCTAATTATTTTTAGAACCATTAATATATTACAATTTCTAATTGTAAATTTTGGCGAAATTGATTTTTAAGAGTTTAAATTAGTGCTTTTTTATACCAACCTTTGGGTCATCTCGAAATGATTTCACTCATCAGCTAGACATGAAAGATATTGTTTTAGATTGTCAATTTTTGCATCAATATTGTTGGAGATAAACTCAAAACTAATTTGGATAATGATGACATGTCTTAATCCTATAATAGTTGGTGTTGATCTCTCATATGGTTTAGCGAACAACATCGAAGCTCGCTCATGTTGTACACATGTACATGTTTTTTGTGTACACTCTAGCAAATTTGTTGTTTTTATTGTTGATATTTCACTAGTTTAATGAATTTTGAAACATGTTTTCACATTTTAATCATATAGATTGCATTTTAAATGTATATATTGCATTTGCATGTTTATTTGCATTTGATGGGTTTGGAGTGCACAACTGAAAGTTTGGGATTAAATTGAGAGGTTATCTCTGCAATTTGCAAAGTTAAGAATAAAATATAAAACATGAGAAGTTCAAAGACCTATTCTTGTAATTATGTAAGGTCTTGTTTGCACAGTTAAAAAGTGTGAAATCAATTAAAAAGATATATCTACAAATTAAAAAACTTTGGGGCATAAATAAATATATTAAAAAGTTGAGGAACCAGATGTGAATAAAGCCAAAACTAGCCGTTGTTGCTCATCAAGCTTTTGCGACAAAGGAGAACCGCTTCAGAAAAGCTCGAACCGCTCACGACGATCCTTGCAGTTCCAAAAAGGTGATATGATGGTGATGAATCGCGGCGAATATGAAAAGATCGTGAGTTGATTCCATGGCGAAGAAAGAGGCTCAGTGGTCGCGTCTTTAAGCAATGACGGAGGAGCGCTTCGTGGGTTGCAAAGAATGACAGAGGAGCGCTTCGTGGGTTGCAAAGAATGACAGAGGAAGAAGCTTCACGGTCGCGGATTGAGCTTGGTTGTCGATGTGAATCGAAGAAAGAGACATGGCGGAGTTGTTACGCAGTAGAAAAAAGAGAACAAGATATTAAAAAAAATTGTAAAGCACGAATTGTAATTTTTATATTCATGCATGGCGGAGTTATATAAAAATTACATGGCGGAGTTATATTAAGTTGTAAAGCATGAATTGTAATTTAAAAAAAAAATATTCACCGAGGAGAAACAAGGAAAGATATATGTTCTAAATTTTTTTATTTGTTAACTAAAAGAAAAAGAAACCAAACAACTTGTATCCAGTTTTGACTTAGTTAGAGAAAACTATTTCAATACCAACAATTGTTAATAAAAATTCATAAAGTGACGTAGGATGTAAATTTTATAATACGAGAACACAAATTAAATAGTGACTATACAAATACAAATAGAAATTACTACTAAAATTTAAGAATATTTTCTAGCCATCCAGTTACCATAAGGATTATGTGGATTGTATTGATCAATAAGATGATCTTTTCGTCTAAAACTTCCTTTATTCAATATAATTATCAAAGTCAGTAACATAAAAATTGATTAGATACAAGATAATCAAGAAATTGAAAACAGACTTTTAAAAGCACATTTAAATCATCAGAAATATGATCAGACTAATAAAACTCAAGAGAAATCAATAGTGAAAGCTACACTAATTTAGGTTAGATATTTCTAATACATTAATACCAGAGCAATCTTGTTTTGCACTTTTAACAATCAAATTGTTTTCTCGCATTACAACAGTCACATTTATTATTTACAAGATAAAATTTTCCATATAAAAAGAAATCTTTTTTTTTGTTAGATCTGTTTCAGAAGAGTCCTTTCAAAAATGTCTTCTCTAGAACTTGTCGAACAATCTTCATTTGTGCATATTTACGGATTATTTTTATATAAATAAAAATATTAATATTCTAAAGCCTTATGGTTAAGTTGTAAATTCAATAACTCTATAATAAATGTTACTCCACATATTTGACCAAAAATTATAAGACTTTAAATATTAATATAAAATGTTGAAATGTGCGAGTGTGATAATATAGTATTTTGTATCTTTAGTTAAAGGTACACACATATATATATATATATTAGGTTTTAGGAATATATAGCACTATCTACATAAATTTTAATTTATTAGATTTTTTTTATAATTTTATCTAAAGGATGTTCTATATGAAAAACCATACATGAAATAAATCATAATTTCTATTTTAATAAATAAATATTTTATTTTCACATTTGAAATATAAATGATATTTGTTTCTAACAAAATCTATTAATTTTTTTTTGTAAAAATGTATTTTCGAAAATTAATCAATTTAAATTGTTATTATCATTAAAATATAGTCATAAATATTTATAGAATTTTAATTTTCTTTATAAATCAAATATAAATAATTTTATACTAATTAAATTAAGTACTGTTTGGAAATAAATTTTTAAAAGATGCTAAAAAGATTTAGTTGATTTTCTTTTTAAAAAAATATTATCTGTATTTCAAATAAAAAGATAGAGATATTGAAAGATATTACAATTAAATTCTGTAAATTTTATAAACTTTCCAAAAATAGTTCAAATGAAGAAATCACACAAAAAAAAGTCAAGATTTATGTTTTTAATAGTATAGATTTAAAATCAGATGTTTTCATATGATTGAACCATATTACACGGAACACTACGAAATTAAACAAATTTTTGTAAATGGTGCTGCAATTATGGTCATGATAGACCATATAACAACCAAGTATGGTCATGGTAGACCATATAACAACCAAGTATGGTTACGGTAGACTATATATCAAATAACAATTCTATATCTTCGTAATGAGAAATTAGGAGCAGCAAGAAACTCAATAATTGTAGTTTTAAAAATGAAAATGTACTTGCACAAAAAATGAAAATGCATATGTGACTCTTTTTTGTTTAACTAAGGGGTGTCCCGGGTCGAAATCCGGATTAATTCCTAAAGAGAGATACAATCCATATATGAATCATTTCTACATGTATTATAATGGACCGAAAGCATTAGTTTATATTAACGTGGCCACAAAACAAAGTAATATGAGTTGCAACGGATTCAAATTCAGGTCGTTATGGATCCTAAACGCCATGTGACTTTTTCTCTTTCGAATATGTCAATGACAATTTTTTTTTACCGTGAGCCACACAAACGACTTACATGATAAATGATAATTCTATATGAACTTTTTTCTTTTGTTTTTTAAGGGCCGAAGTCCAGCTAAACTCCTGCAAAAATAGTATTGACGAGTATTCCGACCTCCGGATTTCTAACGAGACCTAGAACATATCATTATCTTTGTCTTGTCAAACAAATGACAATGTAGTTCTTGACAAACTTTGAACTTAAAATCGACAGACTTATATTTTACCCCAAATTCTCCTTTTACTACCAAATTACCACCAATTGGTTAATTCCATATAATTTCAGTATTTAACTTTTTTTGAAAGAGAAGTACTTACCTGAAATTTTCATATGTTTTTATATTTCTTGTAATTGTCCAGGAAATATATTTTTCCTATATGTACCACCGAAAAAAAAACCAACAGAAAGCTTCTGTCTTTTTAGATAACTACTCATTTTCTTAAAGAGACTATGTATACATAAAATATGTGTGTGTGTCTTAAATTGTTAATATAATGTTTACAATAATGCATGTGGGAGGCAGATTGGAAAGAACAAAAAAAGGCGAAAGCATTAGCATAGGGAAACTTAATGAATTTTGTAGAATTTCAAGGGATTTTCTCTTCTCCAGTTAAAGTTCCATTCTCAAATTTGAGTTACTGCAAAATTATGTCTTTATTTATTTGTTTTCTCTTGTCAGATGATAAATTTACTTTTTATCGAATGCCAATGGTGCATTGTCTTCTCCGGAGTAATATTTTTGCTTTTGCCAATAGGGATATTAAAATATAAATATTTTATCGTTTTCTTGGACACTCTTCTCGCAGTTTTGATTGGCAGTTGATTTTCTGTTCCTTTGCATCACGATCAATATTAAAGTAAGCATATTCAGTTATTAAACCGAAAAAAAAGAATGTTTAGTTTTGTTTCTATCCAAGAGCTTGCGAATACAAAGACAAAGAAAGGAATGATGCTCTGCATAGTTTTAGATGTGTATAAGATTAAACAAAGATGGAAGTTAATATATAAAAAGGGTGGAAACTTTTTATATACTTTTTTAAATAAAAAAAAAACAACAACCGCAAACAGAAACAAAAAAAAACAAATAAAGTAACAAAAAGACGTAGAATGGTCAAGAGAACTTCCAAAAAAACGAGTTATAAAGAAAAGATAGGATCTAATGATAAAGTATACGTACGCGTAACCTAAGTCTTTTTGCAAGTGTTCACCTTGGCTTTGTGGTTGGCTCACCGTTGATCGTTTTAATAATCGTGGCCAGAGCGAATTTCAGACTAGTTTTTAAGACACCAAACTGTTTAATTTATAATATAACATTTTCACAGGATCAGTAGTCACTCTATAAAGTTTTATCTTTTGATATATATACAGTGATTCGCAACTCAAAACCAATGTATAATAAGTGCATATTCATACCCAGTTCATTCTATATCACTTCGGAAACATATTCATTTTCAATATCTTAAAGAAATGAATACTATGGGACTTTTAACCGTCATTTCAAAAATAACAATAAAAAACTAAAGTCAGCTAAGGGCTTGATTGGTAGAGCATTAGCATAAGCATTATACTCTCTATTATCTAATCAACATTTATCTCATAAGCATTTAGAAGAGCATTTATTAAATGCTAATGCTCTCCAAATACTCTAGGCTCAATGCTCTCATATGAAGCTTTTAGAAGAGCATTTGCATTTAGAATATATGAAAATTAAAAGATAACTATATATAATTGATTTATTTTATTTTTAATATAAAAAATATTTTTTATAATAAAACAATATAAATTTATATTTAAAAAAAATAAAACTACAGTTAAATATTTTAACTTTTTAAAAGAATAATATTCCACATTTAAAGAATAATATAATTTATATAATTACACATATCATTCATTATTTTTAAAAAAGCATAAAATAATATTTATTTATTTATATATGAAACATATATATATTATTTAGACACTAATAAATAAATTATATATCATATATTAGTTTTTATAATAATTTATATATGAATCATTTACTACTCTATAAATAAATATTGATAATTTATATAGAATTTTTATAATTTATTTATTTATATTTTGTTCTTTTATTTTATAATATTATAAATTATGTTATATCCAAATATAATTTAATATTTTAACATAAATTTTACATTTTTGTAAATAATAATATTTCACATATAAATTATAATATTATTTAAAAAATGAATAATTTTTTATTTCTAATAACAAATAGATTATTAATATAGTATATAGATATTATTTTAAAATAAATATATTATACACTAACTTCTATGATAATTTTAAATTGTATACTGCTAATACTCTACCAATCACTTTATTGAAAATTTTAATGAAATCATACAGCTTATGCAGCATAATGCTTCTACAGCATTCTGCTAATGTTTTATCATCTGATGTACCAATCAAGACCTAAGTAACCATCATCTACATTATTCTGTATGTTTAAATATTAATTACAGTTTGACCCTTTTTACATTCCCCTCTAATCTTATTTTTTTTTGTCAAACCCCTCTAATCTTATTTATTTTTTATATCTTACAATAATTATTATTCAAAATTTTAATCTAGCCAAAAACATATATTTTCTTAACATAATATGCATTGAATATATATTTTTACTAAATATTTTGTTTAATGTTGGAATAACAATATTACATAGACTTATTCTATTCTATAAAATACGCATACATACTATTCTATATATAGTATATTTGTATGAAACATAATTTTATACTTTTTAATAGACATATATTTTAACTAACTCTTTCAGAATTATTTAATTTTGTGAATATATAAATCACAAAACACATACAAACTTATTCTATATTTGTCTTTTCCTCCTCTCTAATATAATTTTGTTTTGTTCTTTAGTAAATATTATAATATACTATCCTCAGCCTCTATATTTTCATATACATCATAATTTTCTCCATCTTCTAATCTTCTTTTTCTTTCTCTTCCACTTCCTCTACTCTTCTTTTTTTTTACATACTTTAGCATACTATATTATATAGTTACTGAATTACATAATAGTAAAAAAAATATTCTTTGTACTATATCAACCGTATATGTTTTCACATATAATATTTTACACTTAAATATCCGTCCTACAAATAAATATTCTCTTTGTATTAAACATTGTTCAAACTACATTGAATCCTATAAATAAATAATACTAAGGAAAACGAATTATTTTCTATAGTTATATGTCTTTTTTGAAACAATCTATTCTATATCGACATTATAAATAGAATGCTATATTATTGTAGAGCGTGGTATAACACACATTTACGCGCTATGAAAGAGTGTAATGTCATTTTATATTGAAAATTGACACATTCTCCAAAGCATAGCTATTTTGTTATGTTATTTTGTTAATTCACCCCAAGATATACCAATTATATTATGAAAAATCGTTTATCGAGTAAATTTACCATTCTATCGATAAAAATGTATAGTTTCTATTTCATAACTAATTGACAATGAATACAACATATATCCATCGAACCTTCTCCACCATTTGCTACGTTGGCAATTAACTTGAATTCTTCACTTAGACCATCAAGAAATGTAAACATAGAAATCCTTATGACCTTGATGTTTTCTCGGCAAGGCTATATATGATTTATAGTGCTTATTACTCACACATTTTCTTCTATACTCTTTGCTCGATCACTAATTTGCTGTAAATTGTTACTGCATAACATATCTTCCATAAAGTATATGTTATATATTAAATACCAGACTTTGATCCGTACAACTATTTGTTTTTACTATTTTATAAATAACTTTTTTATGATTAATAATATTTTTAATATATATCATATAACTACTTGTATAATATTATATTTCAAAATTGTATAGTGTGAATGTGATCATTTAATTTATTATTTAAAATTATCATTTGTATGAAATTTTTATTAAAATATAACTGTTCAGCTTTGTGTTTGAGCTTTAGATTAGATAATATATTAGTAAGATAATACTATTTGTATCAAGTAATTTATATATTAATAAATTTGGCATTTACATGTATATTTAAAATTTTACCTGTGGATATACTTAATAATATAGTAATTTGAATCGCCGACCAAAGAAGAATTTGATACTTAGGTGTATACCAAAACCTATTATTCTCAATTATTCGCATAGAACCAAAGATTCTGCTACCCTACCACCATTTTGCATCACCAATTTGATACGCAAAAGATTTTATGATATTCTTACTATTCCTATGGACATTTGTCTAATAAATTCAGTCGATAGAAAAAATAAGATGATATTCAACAAAATAGAGAGTTATCGGTTGACTGAAACAAGAAAAAGAAAAAAAAAATAGAGTAAGATTGTCTATGTGATTAGAAATTTGAATGGATAAGAGTTCAATTGTCATTTGATTAACACCCTCTCGATGAGACTGCACCTTAAATCCTTAAATGAGGATAGTGATGCTGATTTTGAATATCTCTTATGAGTTGTGAGCTGAAATGGTTAGGTTGCTAAGCTAAAGTTAAATACATATAAATACATTCAAAAGCTGGTATCAATTGATGTGGCTTGCAAGGGATAGTGATAGAAGTGTTGTTCTAAAGAATATGTGAGTTTCTATGTTTTCAAACCTCTTTCAGAGGTTCAGTTTTATGTTTTGCTTGAGTGTAGAAAAATGCTAAATCTGAGGGATTGATATATTGCAATTATTATGGGTCTTTGACAATGATATATGTATAGTTTTACAATCTTTTACGTATGTTTCAAGTATTTATGAGTCATTGCAGATTCATGTACGTTTTGGACAAATTTGAAGATTTTAGAAAACTTTGGATTACGAGGATTTTGAAGTTGGTGTCGGTAGATACCATCATATACATCGATTCCCCATAAGTTTCAAGAATTAAAGATTGACCCTAAGTTTTCCACTTATTTGCAAACAGTTCTCTAGCATGGTTTAGACTTATATAAATTATTTTTGATGTTTAGTCTAAGCTTTATTATTCATACTTTGGAGAAAATAGACAAGACTCACGCAAAGAGGATATTTCGAACTCTGGTTTTATCTTTCTAATTTCTGTATGCAATTAATTCATTCATTTATTTAGGTTTCTATAATCACGTCTTAGTAATCTGATTGTTAGATTTAGGGTTTCTAAGGATTAAAGATGAATTGATAGATTAATAGAATTGTTAGGATATATATTTTCATCTACATTGAACTTAATGCTAGTTTTAAATTAACAACATGGAATCTGGATTTTAAGATAATTAACAGATGTGAAAGTATTATTGATTTTTTGAACTAATCTTAGATGATCAATATAAAAATATGCTAAGAGATTTGGTTTAAAGATTTTATGAACTTATAAAACTCGTTTTTAATGCTTCTTTGAATTGGTGAATTTGCAAGAAATTTGGAATTCTAAGATCTAGACATAGATAATATATACAACACAAGTTAGTTGATTTGAATGTTTGTGATTTGAATTCAACAATTATTTTAAATAAAATTTTAGTAACTTGTTTGATCAACAATTCCGATTTACCAAAAAGTTTCTTTGAATCTAGCACTTTTTCCTATTTGAAGTGACAACCGTTTTATTTTCTGTCTTTTATTTGCATTACATCTATTATTGTTTAGATCAATTCAGAAACTAAATTTTTAATTAAATGATCTAGAGATCTATAGGTTCAACTTCTTAATACTACTTTTACACCTTTGCAAAATAGCTCATAAGAATAATTTGAACACACCAATATATACAAGTTAGAGTTGTTACTCCAGCAAAAAGAAAATGAAAACAAACTTTGCATAGAAGGATCACGTCGTGGAAAAGTTTGGTGGGCTTACAAAAATGCCGTGGGTCTCTAAGTAACTTAGAAAAACTGTGTAAAAACTGATAGAGAAAACTAGAAAATAAATTTTAAATAGATTAAAACTGAGTTTTTGCTAAACCAGCATTGTTGTGCTACAAAATAAAAATCGTTAGTGGTTTATGTATTTTAATTAATTTAAAAACTTATATAAGATTCGTAAAACTTAAAAAAATTCTATTACTAATTTTTTTTATGTTTTGTATTTCTAATATGAACATATTTTTCAAAATCATAAAATTTCACTACAAAATCAAATTCATTGTATGATTAAATTGTACCGTATTTCAACTAATATTTCAAAACTACTAATAAATAACTGTAATTTTGACCCAAAAAACTAATAAACCAATAACGTTGGATTTTGATTAAATTTCTAAATTAAACAAAATTGGGTTAACTAATAACCTTCACTAAAACTCTGAAATCTTGTAGTTCTAACCAAAACCAAACGGTCTCAATAAAAGTTAGAAAGTTTCCGGTTCTTGACCGGTTTGATCAACTGAAGAGGAAATATTGTTTGGTCCGATTAAAACCTAATAAACCGGGTAACTACGTCTTTCTTCTTTCAAAACCCAAAGGGGTCAGGTGTTTGTTTCTCTGTTTACGCCGAGAATCAATCGCTGAGAGGTCAGTTCTGTTGTCTCCCCTATTCGATTAACTTATGTGTGTTTGCTTCAATTTCTTTTCTCTATTAGCTTATATCTTAATGATTCTTCATTAGGACTCCTGAGCTTTTTAGTAGTCAACGTCAGTTTCCAAAAACCCCTGATTGAAATCGATCTAAAACACAAAACCCAGATCGAATTTTAATCTAAAGCTACGAACTTTACTGAAATGATTATGTGTTGGTGAAGCTAAAGCTACGAACTTTGCAGAAATGTTTATGTGTTGGTGACTTAATGTCTGTGATTTGAGCTAAAGTTAAAGCAATATAAGATAGAGAGATTGGATCAGATTAGATGTTACTTCTCTCTGGCTCCCTCCTGCATAAGAGTGTGTGTTTTGAGTCAATGTCTGTGATTTGATTTTTCAGAAACAGCTGTATCGTTAGAGATGGAGGCTCCTTCCGACAATGCACCAACTCAGGCTTCTTCTTTGGCCTCCGGACTAGAGTAAGTTCTGTATTTTTTTTCCTTAGCTTCTTGCATAGGATCCGAGAAACGTATGGAATCATTGTGTTATATTAGTTGGTTGCTTGCCTAGTTTCTCCTACGATTATAAGATGGGAAACTCAGAAATAAAGCGACGGCCTTTAGTCTAAACTATCCAACTTCGTTATTGAATTGTTACCTGCACTGGTTAGCTTATTTAGCGGTTTATTGATTCAGTATAAGCGAGGAGGTCGAGAAAAGATTCAATCTAGTTAGAAGTGTTGGCGAGCAATGCACACATGATGATGAGCTGAAAGATCTTCTGGCTAAGAAGGCTTCTCCGGTTTGCTACGACGGTTTTGAACCATCAGGAAGGATGCATATTGCTCAGGTTTGTTACCTTTTTTTTATAGTGTTTGGCATTATATTTGTAAATGAGAAGCTTCTGCTAACGAATTTTAACTCTGGTATTACCTTGGCAGGGACTGATGAAGATCATGAGTGTGAACAAATTGACTTCTGCTGGTTGCCGAGTGAAAATCTGGATTGCAGATTGGTTTGCATATATGAACAACAAGTTGGGAGGTGATTTGAAGAAAATCAGGGTGGTTGGAGAATATTTCAAGGAGATATTTCAGGCTGCTGGGATGAACTGTGAGAATGTAGAGTTTCTATGGGCATCCGAAGAGATTAACGCTAGGGGAGATGAATACTGGCCTCTTATGATGGACATTGCGTGCAAAAATAGTCTCGCCAAGATAAAACGGTATATAGACACATTTCATGTATAAACTTATGTTAATGATGATGATGATGGACTTTCATTGATATGTTTCCGGTCTTATCAGGTGTATGCCTATTATGGGTCATAGTGAGACCGAGGAGCTGAGTGCAGCTCACATTCTGTACGTATGTATGCAATGTGCCGATACTCTCTTTCTTGAGGTATGTTTTGTGTACTTTGTATAAGTTTCTCCCTTGTATAATCCTTTCTCTGATCCATCTAATATCGAGTGCATATAGCTTTTGACCTTTCTATATTTGTTGTTGAAATGTTTTCTTGACCTTTGCAGGCTGATATTTGCCAGCTTGGAATGGATCAGGAAACAGTAAACCTGCTAGCTAGAGACTATTGTGATGACACTAAGAGAGGAAACAAACCTGTCATCTTGTCTCACCGTAAGTTTCTCGTTTCTGATCGATATCTGTTTTCCTTTGTATCCTTTCAAGTGTTCTTATCATCTCTAGTTGTAATGGGTTGCAGATATGCTTCCTGGTCTTCAACAAGGGCAGACAAAGATGTCTAAGAGTGATCCTTCATCTGCCATCTTCATGGAAGATGAGGAGGTAAACCAGCTAGTTCGACACTAAGTTTAAAAATCAGAGAGGAGTCATATAGTTATTCAATGACCATTTCCTTCCAGGCTGAAGTTAATGTGAAGATAAAGAAAGCTTACTGCCCTCCGGATATTGTGGAAGGTAACCCATGCATGGAGTACGTCAGATACATAATTCTACCCTGGTTCAATGAGTTCACAGTAGAGCGAGACGAAAAGTATGGCGGTAACAAGTGAGTTTAACTATTCCTTCCAAACCTTTGAGTTTCTGTGTTCGGTTTCTGGGTGTAGTCTCAGACTACTGACTGGGATTGTATATTCCCTTTGGTCAGCTTTTCATAGTAAACATGTCTGTTTGTAGATTTATCTAGCTGTGTAAGTTAGTAACTTTTGAAATGAAATTCTTTTAATTGTCAGGACCTACAAAAGCTTTAAAGATATTGCCACTGACTATGAGAGCAGTGAGTTGCACCCTAAGGATTTGAAGGACGCTCTGTCGAAAGCATTGAATAAGATACTGCAAGTGAGTATTTCCTTCTGTATAAACAATACGTTTTTATAATATTAGCAAACATTTAAGCTAAGTGCTATCTTTTGTTGGATCCTACTGAATCATAGTGAAACATAGAAAGCTACCGTCTTTGGTTCACTATTTTGAGTTGTGAACAATTTTAATCCTTTTTATCCTTATTGCAGCCTGTACGTGATCATTTCAAAACCAATAGTCGTGCCAAGAATCTGCTAAAACAGGTCAAGGTAAGAAATATATCTTCCCCAGTAATGTTTCTGGTCAATTTGAATACTTATACTTCCATTCGCATCCACTTAATTTCTCTCTCTTCTATTTGTTTTTTTTTTTCATGTTATTGTAGGGCTACAAAATCACCAGGTACATAAGTTACAGAGCCAGAAGCATACTTGGATGTCAATATTTCAGAAACTTCTCTTATCTATGATACTATTTTAAACCAAAATATTGGTGTAATTTCCTGGATTTTTGTCTTGCTCTGCCAGAACTGCTCTATCCAAGGAGATGGAGGCTCTTTCCGTCAACGCACCAAACCCAGCATCTTCAGCTGCTGGATTACAGTGAGTAACCTTTTAGTTGTTTTTTCTGTATTAACTAATCAGTTTTATTCATGGTTTGTTGCTTAGTGTCTAAGAAGATGTGTAACTTAGGAGTGTTCTATGTTTGTTTTCTCATCTAATATTGTTTGTTCTGTGATTCGGATAGGTTTGAGTTGTACTATTACATTTTGGATCTTTTTATCTGATTACATTCTATTGATTCAGGATGAGCGAGGAGGTCGAGAAGAAATACAATATTGTGAGGAGTATTGGCGAGGAATGCATACAAGAGGATGAGCTAAAGAACCTGCTAGCCAAGAAGCCTACTCCCATCTGCTACGATGGATTTGAACCATCAGGAAGGATGCACATTGCCCAGGTAGTTATCACTCTGTTATGCTTGCTTCATATTCTTAGAGATTCTGAGTGTACTTGTATTTATAAATTCCACAGAAATAGAAGATTACTGACACGAACTGAAAGTCTTTCTGCTGTTTTGATTGCACGAGAACGTTCTTGTAACTTGTTTCAGTTTGGTATTTTCTTAACAGGGAGTGATGAAGGTCACCAATGTGAACAAGCTGACGTCAGCTGGTTGCCAAGTGAAAATTTGGATTGCAGATTGGTTTGCTCAACTGAACAACAAGTTGGGAGGTGACTTGGAGAGAATCAAAGTGGTTGGAGAATACTTCAAGGAGATTTGGCAAGCTGGTGGTATGAACACAGACAAAGTAGGATTTCTTTGGGCGTCAGACGAAATTAATGGTAGAGGCGGTAAGTATTGGCCTCTTGTGATGGACATTGCTCGCAGAAACAACCTCCGTAGAATCTTGAGGTAACTTATCATCTGCCCTTGTTCGTGTTTCATGTAGCTATGCAATGACAATGGATCTAAATGTAATATGCTTCCTTTTCCTTGCAGGTGTGGGCAGATTATGGGACGTAGTGAGACCGAGGTGATGAGTGCAGCGCAAATTCTGTACCCTTGTATGCAGTGTGCGGATATTTTCTTACTCGAGGTATCTTTTCATGCATATATATGTGTACATGCTTCTATGATTGATACTGATACTTATTGTTTGACTTGTGTAGGCTGATATTTGCCAGCTCGGGATGGATCAGCGGAAAGTAAACATGTTAGCAAGAGAATACTGTGATGACATTAAGAGAAAAAACAAACCTATCATCTTGTCCCACCGTATGTTCCTCTGCAGCATTTTCTCTTCCTTCACTGTGTTGTCATCTCATCTTTTAACTGTTGTTTAATGGCTTTGCAGATATGCTTCCTGGTCTCCAACAAGGACAAGAGAAGATGTCCAAAAGTAATCCTTCATCTGCTATATTTATGGAAGATGAGGAGGTAAATTAGTAGCTAAAGAACTTACTAAACCGAGAAGAGCTTTTTCTGTAGGTATCTGATTTGTGTAATGATTATTTTGTCTTCTAGGCTGATGTTAACGAGAAGATCGGCCAAGCTTATTGCCCACCAAAAACTGTGGAAGGCAATCCATGTCTTGAATACGTCAAATACTTAGTTCTACCACGTTTCAATGAGTTCAAGGTTGAAACTGATGGTGGTGACAAGTGAGTAGCTGGAACCTAATCTAGAAACTCTTGGTTGCAACTTTTGGGTCTCTTTATCACACATAGGATTTGCATAATCACATCTCAAACTGATCTTTGAAATTCTTCCAACTGTCAGGACCTTCAAAAGCTTTGAAGAAATCGCTGCTGGCTATGAGAACGGCGAGTTGGCTCCTGAAGATCTGAAGAAAGCCTTGGTGAAAGCATTGAATATAATGCTTCAAGTAAGTACTTCCCTCGACTATGTCCTCAACAAACATAAGCAAGCAACTTTCAATCTTTATTTTGATGTTTGAGCCATTTGCTTTATGTATATGAATGGTATGCTTCTTATCACTTACCTCTTATATCTCTCAGCCTGTTCGTGACCATTTCAAAACCAATGAACGCGCCAAAAATCTACTAGAACAGGTCAAGGTAATAAAATGTTCTCCCCCGCACCTCCCCCTTGTGTTTACGTTTTCATTAACTATATTACTTGTATATTGACATGAATTCTCTTTGACTCTTTTGGTTTATGTTTTTTTTCTGTTTATTTAGGCTTTTAGAGTCACCAGGTGAAAGCTGCAAACGCGAGAAGCAAACTTGTGTTTTTCGTTGCAACATTTCTTAAGGCTTTGGTTTACTTGCAATTCTATTTTAAGTTCTCTTTTTGTTTTTGGAAAAGAGCTGAGCATCAGAGATTGGTGATTAAGAAACCAAGCAGAGAAGAATTTTAAGCTATAAGTGAAAAAGGACTAGAGTTTTATACTAATAAAGCTTTCATTATAATATATGTCAAGTAATTTAAGATCATCTTTTTCACCAAAAAAGCTTTATAACCATTCAAAATAAAATTATATATCATCTTCATTCTAAAACCATATTTTCCTTTGTCTTCCAACAGTAATACTACAACTTCCTCTGCTATTGTACAGTAGTAGTATAAATGTCCTTTTTAGAGTAGTACTACTAGTATGAGTAGTTTTATTTTTCAATATGTCCTTTTTTCCTTTTGGTTATGTAAGAGTAAGAGAGGGAGATTAATTGTTATGATCCATCTTGGATTATTGGGGAAACAAGAAAATAATTAACACTTGCTAAGCAGCCTTGTATATATTGTTATAATTATTTCAGAAAAATAGATCAATTTAAGACATGTTTATTGCAAGTTTTTTAGTAGAAATTTTTTAATTCTTTTAAGAGATATTTTTTATCTTTTAATTAAGAAAACTTAAAAATCGTCTTTTTAATAAGAGATTTAAGAAATGTTTTTAACCAATTTTTTTTTTAAATTTAAATTAAGTTAAGAATTTTACCCAAAAAAATCGGAAATAAACATGACAAATCTTTGGCGTGTCATGAAATACGGACTGACTTGTGTAGTAGCTCTCTCTTTACTGTGCATTCGCTCTGTTTGACTCACGCGCCTCTCCAAAAGACTGAGAAAGAGAGAAACAGACAAAAGAGATATCTTGTAGAGAGAGATAAATAAACAGAGCAAGCGTGTGAAATTGGATTGCCAATTAACACAGACGGATAATAATTGTATTATCCTGATCAATCTGAATTTGAACATGGTCTCTATGACCACTGCTGCATGTGTTTCTGAATTAATATAAACTAGATTTTCATCCGCACATCCGTGCGGGTAACCTTTTATTTTATAAATATATAGTTTTTATATTATATTGTGTATATAATTATTATTATATTTAGTTTTAGTAATAACAAAATCTATTGAGAAAAATTTAACAAAATATTTTTTTTAAAAAATTAAATATTTTTAATTAATACATTTATTAATTTCATAATTAGCAGTATGATATTATTATAAATTAATTTAAATTAAAATAATTAAAATAAAATAAAATAAAATCATATGCTAATTTTATAAATTTCATAATTATAATCTATTATATTAAAATAGAAGTAATAAATAAATGACATATAAAAATTATATTAAATTGATAAACTAATATTTTTTTGGAAATCATTAGTGTATATTGTATATGTTAATATATATGAGAAATCTATTATAGTTAGCAGAAGCGTATTTTTAGAAGTGTAGTTGTTGTAGATAACAAATATTTGTCCTGATATATATATAAACGTTATCTTTAGATTAAGTGGTTACATATTATTAAGGAATAAATGAGATCAGATTTTCTAGGGAGTGTCCATTTAAAAGAAAATCACACATGAAATGAGGTTGTGACTTCTAAAATAGAATATACTAGATTTTGACCCGCACTTCTGTGCGGGTAACTTTTCGTTTTATAAAATATATAATTTTATATTATATTTTGCATATAACCATTTTTAGATAATATATTATTATCATTTTCAAAAATAAATAGATAATATATAGTTCTAAATATAAAAGTTTAACATATGTTAACAATTTTACTTTTTGTATAAAATTATTACATAATTTACAAATTTTAATCTTTTTAAAAGGTGAATGATATTTTAATCACTTTAGACGGTGAATAATATTTTATTGATTTATTTAAATGAAAGTATTTTTTAAATATTAACTTATCAATTTAATATAATATAGACTATAATTATAACATTTATAAAATTAGCATAGAATTTTTTAAAAGAAAAAAAATAAAAAATAATTAAAAATTAATTTATAATAATTTTATAATAGTAATTACGAAAATAATCAATGCATTAATTAAAAATATTAGATTTTTTTGAAAAGATTTTGTTAGATTTTTTTCAACAGATTTTATTATTACTAAAACTAAAATTTACATTTATAGTTAAATTATATTTGTTACTAATATTCTTATAATTATTTAGATTCTTTAAGAAATGTTATATATTAATTAAACTAATATAAATAATAAAAATGTAACTGAATTTATGGACCTAGTGTGACTATTTGATAGTAGATAAAAATGGTACTTCTCTTTTAATAGAGAAGATTTGCTCTTCCGGACATCCCACTCGCCGTCGCCTGACTTTGGGGTCTTTTTAGTTTTATTTGACATTTTACTTTAGTTTATTAGAGTCTAAATGTTTAGCTTTGTGAGTCTCTCGTCGTTTTGTCCTCTCTCTTTTCTCTATACATATTATATGGAGTTCGCTGTTTTAGCGTTCTCCACATCTTTTTTAATAAACCTAAGATTTATTTAGTTATTTGACAAAAAAAAAAGTCTATTTAATAACTGTTTATTGCTGTTTAAGTTACTCAAAGTGTGGCGGCAGTGGCCGACCATAACTTTAAAGTATTGGTTATAAGATTAGATACATCGTTACGTAAGCTAAATGGGAACAATGGACAGACATATTGTTGACACATGACAGGAAATTTTGTTGGTTCGCGGGCAGATTCCAACAAATTGCTTTTCCTTGTGAATTTAAATCCTCTTCTAATAAGTTCAAAATTAAATGTTGTTATGTATCTGGGCCACAAGATAGATGGGCTGTAAAACAACTGAGGTCCAAGTTCAGTTTGTGTTTATCTTCATTCTGGTACCAGTTTGAAATTTGTCTCTTTCTTTTAAAATTCCGTAGACATGTTATCTAAGCATTCACTTAGTCAGCAAATCAAATATGAGCAAAACGATTTTTTCAAAACAATTTTATAAAAAGTAAATAGATGCATTCAAAATATCAAGAGACATTTGTCTAAATAATATAAAACATTTAATCACCGCCTAACAATTTTTAGAACATTGCTTTAATGTTTTACTTATTTCTCTCTTCGGCAAAATAATCAGAATCATATTCCAACAACTTAGATGTTTAGCTTAATAGAAGTCGGAACCTTTTTATGCATCTCGTTGTCATAAAGACATCCTCACTGTATGAGTATCTCAAAAACAAATAAATATTTCCATTGTTTAAAATTTTATATTAAAATTAAACAAAGTTGACCATTGTTTATGTGACATTTGAGTCTATCACAAACTTATAACAGTCTCTCGCATGAGAGATAGTACCTCACTTTTCTTCTTTGATTTTTTCTTATGTTTTCATTAACAAGGAACCGCGCTTAAAACCGGCCGATGCTTTTAGTCTACACACAGAGTTATATATATATTCAAGAAAATTTAGCCGTCAAAATATCTCTTCTACTTTATAATACAAGATGTTATATACATATTTTTTTATTTTATAAAAATTATATGATACTTTATCTAATACAAAGATTATAGTACATACATACATAAAATCATATGTGCTTGCTGTTTATGCGGTACAAATGCATAAATTAAAGACCATTTGTTTCTTCATTGTGATGCCTCAATTAAGCTGTTGAGCATCATTTTAGCTTTTCAAGCAGGGCCGGCTAACAGCAAGAGCAAGTGGAGCAGTCGAACATGACCCAAATCTAAAAATATTTTTTATAAAAAAAATAAAAATAAATATGTAAATTATAATCTAAAACTTTAAGTTTTTAAATATATTACTAAGTTTATGTTTTATAGTTTTCAAAAAACATTAAATATATAAAAAGGTAATTTTAAAATTATTTTATAACATCATTAAATATACTCCCTCCGTTCCTGAAAGTAGGATTTTCTAGAATTTGCACGTTTATTAAGAACATAATTAATGTTTATGATTAACTATATTATTTATTTCTATTATGCAGTTTCCAATAACTATTGACCAATAAGATTTAAACAGTTTAAGTATTTTTAATTAATGTTTCTTGAAAGTATACAATTCATTAACACTAATTAATAAAAGTACCTTAAAATTCTAGAAAATCTTATTTTGTGGAACAAAAAAAACTCCCAGAAAATCTTACTTTCGGGAACGGAGGGAGTATCATTAATATTTTTGAACAGAGTCTATAAAAAAATTGAGACGGCCCTGTCTTCAAGGCCAGCTGTTTCTCATGCTTTCTGATCGGCAAGCCCTCCTTTGCTGAATGCTTTCTGATCCTTGCCACGATTGTCTTCAAACCTAAAGAGACTCACGGTTCAGGTGGTGATATCTTATCGTTTGGAAAGGAAAGAACAACATGCTGCACAATATCATCGAGATGACACTAGTCTTGCTATTTTTAGGAGGCTGGATACATGGCCGTCTCAAATTATATTAAGGCCTTGTTCAAAATTTTTTTAACTAAATATTTAACGACATAATGAAATAGTTTTAAAATTAATAGCTTTATTTATATATATTTGAGTTTCTCTTCAAATTATAAACTATAAATTTAAGAGTATATTTAAAAATTTGAAAGTATTAAACCAAATTTATGTATTTATATATTTTTTAAAAAAATTATTTTTAGATTTGAACTTTGTTCGACCACTCTACTTGCACATGCTATTAGACAGCTTTGGCTGGATAGAACACTCTGCGACACTCTCTTTGCACAAGTATCTCATAAACGGTGCCAAAGTCTTCTATCTCAGTGGTTTTGATATGAATAGCTCCGCTCTTTGTTTCCGCTCATAGTTTCATCCTGTTTTTTTTTTTTTTTTTGTCTTTTCGGAATATGTCTTTATAAAACGCTTGCAACTAAAGTCAACTTTTGTGGGTGAGTATTTACATTTTATGCAAAAAAGCGTTAACATGATAAGGCTTCTAGATCTATATTTAGCGACACGTTTCCATAACAACAAAAAAACAACTCAACTACTAAATGATAAACCTTTTTTGTCAACTACTACTAAAAGACAACTTAATGTGTGCCTTTATATGAGGCAGCAAAATTCTCTTTGACCAATAATCTTATAGAATTTTCTCACTTTATTTTTGTGCCCTTCCCTCAAATCAATTAATACAGATAGAAAAGCAACCACTTATATGTGTTCTTCGCCGACAATTTTTTTTTAAAGTACTCCATTCGTCAAAAAGATTGATGCCAAAACAGATTTACTAAAGTTGTTTATCAGAAAGCTAAAAAAACGTTACAATTAATCGATAAACAGCAGTAGATGCGAACAAAACATTTCTCAATACTAACATTATATTAAGTTTTCTGCTGACCCAAAAATTAAAAAAAAAAATTGGCACCAACTTAATAATAAACGAGGCAAGCTTCATCTATAGCTACTCTCGATCCAGACCATTTTATAATTCATCTAAAGATTAGTCCTCAGGCTTAGGCGGTAGATTAAGATCCAAATCCAAGAACACACGTGACCGTCTCTCAGGACTAACATCCATCACCACAGACGACGAGTCCGATTCACTCCTCGCCGATTCTTGTTCGAACAAGATCATCCCAGGCTTGACCTGAATCTTCGGGAAAGGGAATCTACAACCGACGGATCCGAGGTTGAGATCCGGGATCGACGATGACTCGACGGTGCTGCTTTGTGTTGGACTCTCGTTGTTGAAAGGATGATGATGATGATGAGGAGGAGGAGGAGGAGAGAAATTGGTTTTGGCTTTGGAGCCGCGGAAACGAAGAGCGGCTACGTCGTAGGCACGAGCGGCTGCTTCTGGAGTGTCGAAAGTGCCGAGCCAGACACGTGTCTTCTTGAAGGGATCTCTGATCTCGGCGGCGTAACGACCCCATGGTCTCTTTCTAACTCCTCTGTAACGGGTTTCTTTGATTCCGCCGTCGCCGCCGTTTGCCGTTTTAACTGTCGGCGCCATGTAAGACAACAGAGAAAACAAAGAGAGAGAGAGAGGAGATTCGAGAGGTTGTTGTGTGTTTATGTGGTGGATTGTGAAAAAAAAAAGAGAGATAGATTTGTATTTATAATAGTGAGAGAGAGATGAAGAGACAGACAAAAAAAAGGGAACCGCGGTTTTGACTAAAGAGGCGGCTGAGTGGCAGTTTGTCGTAATTATAGATCTGAGTTACGTGGCATCTTGTTTTTGTCTCCACGACACGAACGAGGAAAGTGAGTAAAGCGGCTTTTTTCTCTCTCCAAGACTTTTAGTGGTTTTGTATTTTACCTTACTTTAGTTTTAGGTGTTCCAACAAAAAGTATTTTACCTTACATATTAATTTTTTTTAATTTATATACTAATGTTTGTTCACATAATTATGTACTAATGTTTTCATAAATTTATAATAGAGAAATACTATAAGATAATACTAAAAATTTTTTTTGTCAAACAAATAGTTTTTAAAAAAGAATATGATCAAAAGATTTTTTTTAAATGCAAATACATACTTATACTTTTAAGTTTCACTAATTAAAACTTATGATTTATAATTTTGGAATAAAATTTTAGGAGTACGTTTACAATTTTAAAAAATGTAAATATTAAAAATATATAAAAAAAATTATTTTATTTATTTTCTTTTGAAAGTTATTTTGATAAAATTTAAAAGTAACTTTTTTTGCTGGTTATAATAAATATTTAAAAAAATTGCGCATTATAATATCGGTTTCTTGCAATAAGTTAAGTGCGTCGATTTGCTAAATAAGTGAAGATCCCACTCGCTCATTTTGGTACGTGTCGCTGTCGTTTTGCTTGAAACACTATAAAACATAATTATCTATCTCTATTGTCGGTAAGCAAACAAAAACTCTCAGAAAATAGCTTAGCGGAAAAAGCACAGTGGCCTATATTTATACTAGAAGTCTAGACTTAAGATTCGATTCGTAGATTATAAAATACATTTTTATCCAAGGTTTTAGAATGGAAAACCGTTTATTGTAATTATGTGTCACTGGAAGAGCATGTCCAACAAAAATGTTGTACATCCATATCCATCCATCCATATAAATGTTACGAAAGAGCTTCGTCATAAAATTGTCCATAAAATTATTCATCAATATCTAATGTTTTGCAGTAGTTTTCATCATCTGTATTAAAAATTATATAATGATATAGTCAATTTAAAAAAATGCTCGATGTTCATTTGATTTTAATCTGCATTTTAAAAATGAAATTATTTCTAACTAAATTTTAATTTTTTGATGTTAAATCATGTAATAGAGAAATTTTTTAGAATATCGCTAAATATTTTTATTATAAATATAGTACACAAAAGTCAAAATGACCAAAATATTTTATTAAAGAAGTAAAAAAATATTTATATTATTAGTGTTAACTAATGTAGAATTAAGATTTAGACTTGAGGGATGGAATTTTAGAATGGAGTTTAGGATTTAAAGAAAAAAATAATATTTAAATAATAATTTTTAAAAAAGTTTTATAAATATTTTTTTAGATTTCAAAATAAAATTTTGAAAGATATGACAAAAGTTTGAATTGAAACAAGTTGATATCGAAAATATGTATTTAAAAAATATATATTATAGAGAAATTTGCAAAAAATCAAAAAAGTTTAAATTGAAAATAGTTTTATTTTCAAATTTATTTTTTTTGTTTTGGAATTATTTCATCTAAATATTTATTTATATTTATACATTTATAAATTAAAGATAGAAATGTCTTTTATCTATTTAAAAAAAAATATTTTGGTTATTTTCTTTTTTGTTGTGTGTTCTTTTCGTCGAAAAAAATTATTATATGATCCTTTGGAAGATTTTCCTATATAATATATTAAAAATTTTACTTTTTGTATAAATATACTACAGTTTGAAATATGTTACCATCTTTACTTTTTGAATAAATATATTTCATGTTACTAAGTTTATCTGTTCTAACTGATAATATTTTATTTATTTTCTTATTGTAATGAATACAATTTTATGTTTACAAAATAAAAATTGGTTAAGCTATTAATGTAATTTTGTCATAGTTTCATACATTTCTTATTGTTTTGATAAGAAAATATGATCATAGAGTTTATAAAAAAATATATAATTTTATTTTCATTTTTTTAAATGAATACTGAATTATTTATTTTATAATAATGTATTTTAAATATAATTACGAAATTAATCAAAATTTTATACCAAATATTTAGTTTTATAAAACCTTGTAATATTTTTCGACTTTTTGAGTTAAAACGAAACATATATTTATATTTAAAATGAACAGATATTATAATTAAATTAATTTTAATTATTTTTACATGATAATTGTTAGTTAATATCTAAATATTCATGTATATATTTTAATAAAATTTTTGTAAATACACATCAACTAAATTTTATTTCTATACAATTTTTTAACTAGTAAGATAAATTGTAGAGGGTATAATTAAACTATTACTTTCTGAAAGTTTTAATTTTAATATGTTGATGAAGACAATTATATATTGAAGTACTTTCATACTCTTTTTCATTATTTTTCTTTAAAAATAAATTCAGAATATTATCTTAATTATATGTTTAATAGATCTGATGTAATGAGGAAAGAACGAACTTTAATATAATTAATACCTACTTAATCATATTTACATTAATTTTAGTTATTTAAATTATTGAAATTAATAAGAATAAAAAATAAAATATGCTAGCAAGATTAAAATAAAATAGAGATAAATATAATGCTTTTTGGATAAGAGGTAAATATAATGTTAATGTAAATTTATATTCGATATGCTTATATGGGTGTAAATGTGGCTTATTAGAAGGAAAAATGTGGCTATTTAGCTGGGTGTACATGTCTCCCTTTTAAGTTAAAATAGCACTACAAGAAAACACCAAACTAATGATAAAAAAGACAATTAGGTAAAATCGGATTATCGTTTGAGTATTTCAGGCTGCATCAAAATAGTGATTTAGTAGAATTATTATTATGATCAAAATTCAGTAAACATCATTGTAACAAACAAAATTATGATCAAAATTTTGGACAATATTGACGTCCAAAATTTCTTAAAACAAAACCGAGCCAATATTGCAATAAGTCAAACTGGTGTGCGGTTATGGATGCTTGGGGACACAGCCTTTACACTTGATAAATGATGGAATAATTAAACCATATCTTAAACACAGATTTATTTTTTGTTTTAAAACTTGATTACTTAATCATGTGTTGATTAATTAGGACACATTGTATAGACCAGAGAACACATGATCTGGTTGAAACCGAAAACACAGGGCTGTAAAACTGTCGGAGAACAAACACTGATGAGAAGCATATTTTATATAGCTAACGTAGTATATAATAATAATAATGTCTAATTGTTTACTGAAAATGGGGGATTAAGAAAAAATAATAAGAGTGTTGCCGGTTTCCTGGCTTTCCCACCGTCCCAGATGCAATGGATTTAGTCCCACATTGCTATCAAAGTTTGACAGATTCGTCTGCTCATGATTTCACATTATTTAATTGCACTTGAACTTTCAGGCCAGTGGACCGTTGATGATAGATTATATGTACTGGGTCTTCTTAAAAACTGACTTTTCCTTTTCAGGATAATTAATTTGTTTCAAAATTTCGTAGCGAATATACAATTATCAAACTGATATCAAATATAATCAGAGTTAACCAAAATAAGTATGCGTTAATCAATATAAAAGCAACATATATATATATATATATATATATATATATCAATCTAATAAATAAATTTACGTAACAATGCTAATAACAGGGTTTTTTGTAATATACTTTATCAAATGATCATCTCAGCCCTACAAAAAATGCATTTAGTACTACAATGTAATTTTTTCTCCGAAGAATTATTATACCGTTTAATCCGAATTTGAAATGTGTTATGCTTAATGTTGGATAGAAACCGGATCACATATTACCAGTCTAAGTAAATTAACTACATGAACCAAACCTCAAACCGAAGTTTTCATATGACAGGCTCAAATCCTGTGTAAACTGTTTTATCTTTTTTTTTGTGCACAGTGTAAAGTGTTTTATCATATTCCCAAATTTCTCATACACTTGACCACACTTAAGCGGACATGCTATTTTCTTTTTGATAACAATGAAAATGGGAAAATTACTCTAGTCTAAGAATATTTCTAACAATTAATTATCCTTTTATTTTTTAAAGAAGAGTTTTAAACTCTAATTGTTCTTTATCTTTTTACTTTTTAAAGTGGTGAATAATATATCTTCAAATATAAAAAGTCACTATTCAAACTCTTTAAATACTATTCACTTTTCATTTTAGCCTCTACAATTATATGTCTTACGATTGCATGATAACTTTTTATATATCATATTAGTACTTATCGTTATAGTCTTTTTCAAGCTATTTCGATTAAAAATACATTATTAACATTTTTGTACTATTTATAGTTATATTTAACTATATATTAGTATATTTTTTAAAAATACTTTATTTTAATATTTACCAAATAATATTTTTATTTATTTTTGAAAGTTTAATGATTATTTATATTTAATTATTATACTATTGAGGATTAAAACATAATATTTTAAAAACTTAAAGAAAATATATAAAGAGCTATAGTTGGAAAACAACCCTTTTCTTTCTTTATTTTAAGTGGATTTTTTCTTCAAAATAAAGCGAACATGTTATGATAACTTAGTTATTTGCATAAATTAATTGTTTATGTTATCTGCAGATGAAAGTAGCTGCTACCTAGCTATGTCCTTCGCCTGACGACAGGTTTGGAACAACACAGACACCTCTTTTTAATTGTGCTCTCTCAGTGTCCTTTCTGATTCTGACTACTTTTGCAACAGCTGTAGCGTAGCAAGCTCCCACAAGCATGTTACCAATCTCAAATTGGATAATACAATGGTAATTTTAATTTCCATTGTTGTAAACTTTACCTTCATGCTACAATCTACACTGTATAGCTCGAGTGAAACTCTCAAATCCTTACTGGACTATCCTCAACTATTAAGCGTCTAAAATTCAAGCGCACCATGCATGGAAGTCACTCTCCCTATATGTTGAATCATTTTATACATGCATATCTATATATATTTTTATAAGCAAAATTACTAATTTACAATTATTTGTGTTCTAGAACCTGTAGCAAACAAATAACTTTTCATAAAACAAGTTTTATAGATTTTGAAACCCTAGATATATTATAGGAGTATTAAAGTTTCGAGTCAGTCATTCATCCAAAGTACCACCTTATACGCGGAGACGCATCGCTATCAGGATTTATTTTTATTCATTGGGGCCACGTACTATTCCGAAAGGGACATGTACTTACGTCTTACGCGTTATAGTTTTTTTTTTATTCAGAACTTTTTAAGTATAGTTTTTGGATGAGTTCACATGTGTAACGGTGGAATTGAACACTGGATTATAAAAATACGAATAAAACAAAACAGTGGGTTGATGCATGAATGAAACTCACATCACAATCGTGATAAAAGTATCTTAAGAAATTTTAATTATAAGGTTAACTAATTATTGGAACGTGCCGGGAAAAATAACAAGGGAGACTTGAGATATTCATGATGGTCAAGATGGGGACACTGGAGACATTTTGGATCAAAGCATGTCCCTCGTTGACCAAGTCTCATTATTCGTCGCGTATCGTATGGGCCTATGGCAATCTAAAATCCGTGAAAATATTTGCTAAAAAAATTATGATTTCTGGTACTAATAAAATAAATCTATTTCGTGTTCATTTTGAAAATATCATTTTTCGTTATAGAAGAAGGTTGACATCGAAGCATTATTACGTGTAGAGAGCTTCTATAAATAAACAGCATCTTAGATTAAGGACAGGCACATGTACACTTGAATGGATCATAGGACACCCCTTAATATATATAATTGTTGTTGCCTATAATTAGTTAGTGGATGTAGCTCAGATCTCTTTATTAATATTTAATAACCAAACTGGTTTTACTAAGATCGGTACAAAAGTGCTTGTAAACGATTTGTTTTTTTTTTATTGTAAATTTACAAACGGAAAAAACATAATATCTGCTTTTACATTTCTATCATGAGAGATTCATGAAGTAGTTCATACTCATGAAGGAGATTTCAAAATTGCCAATTCGTCCAGCTTGGGGACGAGAGCTGGTAGTTAAGGCTGACATAATGATCAACAGCTTACTAAGATTTTGATTGTTTTTAAACATAAATATTTGTTCTTTGAAAAAATATATAAATATTTGTTAACCCATGCGTTTTTGTTTAATAGTTTTGTGTTAAAAAAATAAGTTAACTAAAAAAAAGAGTTCACTAAAAAAAAAGAAAAGTTATTAATTATTTACCACACCTATATTATACATAAATAGAAAATTTTCACTATGGTTGCGTTTATAATTTCAAATAAATTTGATTAAACAAAATAAAATATCTACAAAATATTATGTTTCAAAATAAACTATTAATTTAAAATGACATGCTTTAAATCTGATAGTTGTAGAAAAATATGTTAGTTTCACAACAGATAACAAAATGTAAACTATACAACATTCCGTAAAAAGGATTAGCTAATTAACCCTTAAGAAACCCACTGGGTTTCTTTTTTTTTTTTTAGTTTTTTTTATATATTTTTTTAAAGTGAACCAATCGTGAGTCGTCACGTGTCAGTAGAACCCGTGAACACTGTTCATGAGTCTCACGCCTTAAGAAACCCACTTAAGGATCCCCTTAATCATAATCATGGCCTTAAAGGGGAGGCTAATAAGTTATCGACTTATTGCGTTAGGATGTAGCTTCAGAGCAGCTTGCAGAAGTTGTAACATATGCAATATCCTACAAAATGTGTGAGTGATATTTTGCATATTTACATTGCTTTGATCATATATTTTGATTATTTAAAATACTATTTAGACATATTTAAATTGCATTGTATTGCATATGTTCTTATTAGGCGATGAAGACATCAAATGATGATTTTAGAGCATTTGGAGGTGGTTTAAAGATAAGATTTGATGGTTTTGGTTCATGAGATGAGATACCTAAGTGTCCCAGCGGCTTCATGCCTTCACAGTGGCCTAGTCACCTAGTGAGAAGCCATTGGGAGTGTGTAGCTGTCAAGAGCAGTGGGTTGGCGTAGGCGCTGCGACCTTCATATGAGAAAACAATTTGGAGACAGAGTGTTGCAACGGCAAAGCGTCGCGGTGTAGTCATGCCGCTGGAGAGAAGAGCCCAAGTCCATGTTTGATTTCAAGAATATGCATCAGTCTCATTATATGTTGCAAAGGATTTGAAGAGCTCATTCGTATTAGTGTTATAGCAAGTTGACGAAGCGGCCAAAAGACATGAAGAAAATCGCTGAGTTAAGATGATTAGAGCGATTAAGTGAAGATTTAAGTTGTAGGTTTTCCTAGTGAATGAATTTCGATCGTAGTTTCGGGAATATAGGAAAAGAACTCTGTTAATAAATTTCTATGTGATTTTTCATTTATGCACTTATATACTCGTACACAAACATATTTGTATAAGAACATATAGACGACCCATGAGAATGAACTTTCATGGGTCCTTGGCAACTCATGAGAGTCATGAGTCATGACTGAGTTATGTATCAGGTGAACCAAAAGATAAAAAATGTGAAACAAATCAAAGCCCTAAATCAGAAGAAAGTGTGGGCCTTATCAACTTATGGGTCTTGCTCTATGTCTTATGTCCAAAACAATCCATAAAAGAGTTTAACTAATAACCAACGTGATTTCATTTTCAATAGTATATTATGAAAGTAAATTATAAACAACAAAAGTACATGCAAACATCATGATCTTTTCCATTCGTATGACGTGATAGCCAAAAATAACTTTTTTTTTTCCAAAATAGCTTTTGAATCCTCACAAGCTCTCTCTCTCTTAATTGCATTATACATTTAATATAAAACAAGTTAAATTTGCAATTACACAAAATAAATAAATATTTAAAGAAGGCATATGCTTTAAATAACCCTCTATCTAATCTGGTTTTAAATAGCTCAAAAAGGTAGGAACGTCATGCACCTCCTAAAAATCTTGATGATGGTTCCTCATGTTTCTAGCATGTCTGTCTTTCTCATAACTACACTCGCTATTATTATCATCTCGACCGTAAAGGCAAAACCCTCTTACTCTGCTTCCAAATCTTCTTCTCAAGATATAGATTCTTCCTATACGGTGAAATACAAGAGCTTTCCACCAAAGTTGTATGGAGATTACGGGTTTTGGAACCCTAGCCCGGTTTATGGAGATCCTGGCCCAGTGCCTCATGGCAATCAGCAACAGAGACATAAGAAACTAAAATGAGCCTGAAAGTTATGTTGGATTTGTTCTATAACTTTGGTACTTACGGGTGTGTTCTATAAAAAGGTAGTGCTAACGCATGTATACATACGACATTTGAATAATGTATTCTTTCGTGTTTTGTAGTAGTTATATACAAAGTAATAGTTATATATTATATATTTGCTACAGTTTCTACATAAACAGTGTATGTGTTCTGAGCCCGTAGGTCCAGTTACTTAGTTTCACTCTTGTTGTCAAAAAAAAAAATCATGCATGTGTAAGTACAATCTTAAGAGCATGCCATTACTCAAATGATGAGTAATCGTAGTTGTGCTCAAGTAACGTTCCTATATAAACATGGAGCAAAAAGAGCAATGAAGAAAACTAACACAACATAATAGGAAAGGCTTAACCAATGGTGGTAGTACAGTGACGCTTAAGGAATAAACCCAATACGGCGAACTTTGGTTCAAACTCCGCTGGCAACGCGGATATGTGTTATTGCTTTCAACCTATTTGAATGTCCACGAGAGGGTCCATCCGTGGATTATACCTCCACTCGGAAGCTATGTCTGTATCTTTAATAGATCCAAATTTAACTTTTTTAGCCTTCCAAAAAAATAATAGGAAAGGTTTTAGGACCAAAAAGTCTAGAAATTGTATGGATGGAAGAGAGACAAATCTCAACAAAATTGCATGCGTTAGTAAATTATTCAAATAAACAAGTAACGAATTCAAAATATCACTTGGACATCAATATAGTTTAGTTTTTTTTAACAAACAACCAAACAAGATTAATTAGACCAAGAACATACATTTTTGTCTCGTTTTTAAGCCAATGAGGAGTACAACAATCTAGAGTTGCATAGTAAATATCAAGAGAATAAGCTTGTGGAGAAATTATGTGACTTTCACTTTGTTGAAAGTAAACTTGAAGATAGCTTGGTTCCCAAACTAAACTAGGTTTTATAGAAAAAGGAAATTCATCTTATATAGGAGTTATCTAAATAAGTTAAGAGTAATGAGATTAGGAATTTGAGATCACTATATAAGGAGATGCAAGGTTGTTGCATAACTTATGAGTTTTGTGATTGAGAGATTGAGAGCTTGAGTTATTTTCTCAAGTAAATAATAAGAGAGTTAATCTTGTTATTGTGTTCTATAATCTTACTATACAAAGCTTAGGTTCAATAATTGATATCAGAGCTTCTAGGAATCGATCCCATACTAAACCTAACGAGAAGAAGAAATGCATGACATGGCAGAGATCACGACGATCTCAAATCCAAAGACGAAGGAAGGAGGACCTTCGATCTGTTGTCCTATGTTAACCTCAACCAACTACACGGTCTGGGCAATTTGAATAAAGTTCTTGCTGAAAGTTCATAAGGTTTGTGATGTGATTGAAAACGAAGCAGTTGACAGCGACAAGAACGATATGGCAACTGCTTTACTTTTCCAGTCCATACCCGAAACACTTATATTACAAGTTGGCAAATTAGACACATCGAAGAGGTGTGGTATGCTATTAAGGCGAGGCATATGGGAGCTGGTTGAGTTAGAGAAGCCCGTCTGCAGACGCTAATGGCTGAGTTTTTCAGGCTCAAGATGAAAGACAATCAAACAATCGACGATTTTGTTGGGAAATTTTCAGAAATCTCGTCAAATTCAACCGCTCTTGGAGAGAATATTGATGAGTCGAAGCTAGTTAAAAGGTTTCTCAATTTTCAAACTCAAAATAAATATATTCACATAGTCGCTTCTCTAAAACAAGTCATTGATCTCAAACCACTAGCTTTGAGGACATCATTGGACGTTTGAAAACCTAAGAACAACGTGTTGCGGAAGAGGAAGAAGAAACACAAGACAACCAAAGTAAACTGATGTATGCGAACACTGAAACTCCGGCACATCAATACCATCACCCGAATCGTGACTGCAATGGATATTACATAGGTAGAGGACACGAAGGTTGTTACTACAATAGAGGCAAAGGTAGAGGAAGGTCATATGCCGACATTGACCTATCAAAGGTTATATTTCTACGTATGCGATAAGCTTGGACACTTTGCATCCACCGGCCCCGATCGGTTACTTAAATTACAAGAAGCTTCCGAAACCAAAGAAGATGACTCATGTGAAGATGAAGAATTGATGGTTCATGAAGTGGTATATCTTAATGAGAAGAATGTAAATCCAAAGGATTTCGAGACAAACTTGGATAAATATAACGTATGGTACCAAGACAACAGAGCAAGTAAACATATGACCGAGATCAAAATTACTTCCAATCTATAAATGAGTCAATCACATGGAAAGTGAGGTTCAGTGATGACTCTCGTATAGATATAAAAAGAAAATGCTCGATCATGTTTCACAGAAGAAACGGTGGGAAGAAGATCATATATGACGTCTATTTTATACCCGACTTAAGAAGCAACATCATTAGTTTGGGACAGGCTACAGAAGCAGGTTGTGATATACAAATGAAAGACGACCACCTAACCCCAGAGCCGGTCTTTATTGTTTTAAGACTACAAGCAAAAAATTAAAAAACGGCTGAAAAAATTCTCAAGCACAAAGATACTCTCGAACACACGACGTGTTGAGTTATAACAAGCCTTTAAGCCACTGGGCTAAAGAAAATTTACGTGAGTTTTGTGGCCGGTTGAATCCTTAATTTAATTACGGCCGCAAGCACATGCATCTTCCGCTTTGGCTCAGGGCCACCTCAGCATAACCTTACGAGACAAGGGAGGCAAGCTAATAACAAGATCACAAAGATCAAAGAACAGATAATGCAAAGTGGTCATCAGCATTGTTGGTGCAAGATGCTTACAACTCAGTACTGTAAGTGAGTCAGCAAGGTGGCACGCCCGGCTAGGTCACATTGGAAGAGACTCGATGAATACAATGATCAAGAAGGAGTTGGTGATCGGAATACCTAAAATTATCATTGAGAAGGAAACATGCTATGCTTGTCTACATGAAAGACAAGCAAGGCATATGTTCCCACAAGCAACTTCCTATCATGTATCACACCCACTTGAACTCGTGCATGGTGATATTTGCGGGCCAATAACGCCACCCACGCCATCAAAGAAGAAATATATATTTGTGCTTATAGACGACTAATCTCGGTACATGTGGTCGATACTTTTAAAGGACAAGGCTGAAGCTTTTTGGAAAAATTAAAATTTTCAAAGCCATCATTGAAAAGGAGATTGGAGCTACTATAAAAACATTTAGGAAATACATGGGTGGAGAGTTTGTTTCAGGTGAGTTTCAGACATACTGTAAGGCAACTGGAATCACAAGACACTTAATGGCTCCGTACTCACCACAACAGAATGGGATGGTAGAAAGGCGTAACTAAACTCTCTTGAGAATGTCCAGAAGTATCTTAAAACATATGGATGTACCAAACAATTTATGGGGAGAAGCTGTGAGACATGCTACATATATAATAAACAGAGTAGCAACTCGGGTCCTTAATCTAAAGACGCCATACAAAGCCTTGAAAAAAAGACCAAACATAGAGCATGTACAAATCTTTGGATGCATTTGTAACGTCCCGACCGCCCACGGTTAATGGGCCACCCAAGCCCGCTCTCTCGGCCCATGGGCTTCATACCGTTCCAACGGTCGGTGCGTAAATTTTTCAAGGCTCGAAATTATTGTTTACTGACCCTGCAATCACCACCCGACCTTTCCTCGTGTTTTGGCCTCACTAGCACAATATCGCGAATCACTTCCCATTAGGTCACACATCCTTTCACTCCAGCCCAAGCACACTTAACTATGGAGTTCTAAACGGATGTGTGACAGAAAAGGTAAGTCAACTTTGGTGACATAGATAGCCAAATCAATTCTCTTAAGTCTTTTTCATATATCACAACTCAGAATGTTACAATTCATCCCCTCTCAAAGAACGCAACGTCCTCATTGCGACCCACGAAGGTCTCAACACGCCTCTTGGGTCAGAACTGAGATGGCTAACCAGCTCTTATACCACTTGTAACGTCCCGACCGCCCACGGCTAATGGGCCAACCATGGCTAATGGGCCAACCACGCCCGCTCTCTCGGTCCATAGGCTCCATCCCGTTCCAACGTTCGGTGCATAAATTTTCCAAGGCTCGAAATCATTGTTTACTGACCCTGCAATCACCACTCAACCTTTCCCCGTGTTTTGGCCTCACTAGCACGGTATCTCGAATCACTTCCCGATAGGTCACCCATCCTTTTAATACTCCATCCCAAGCATGCTTAACCATGGAGTTCTAAACGAATGTGTGACGGAAAAGGTAAGTAAAATTTGGTGACATAGGTAGCCAAATCAATTCTCTTAAGCCTTTTTCATATATCACAACTCGGGATGTTACAGCCTTGCCTGCGCCAAAGTTGAGACTACACATATCTTATGAAGCTTGATGATCGATCTCGTATGTTAGTACATCTCGGAACAGAGCCGGGATCAAAAGCTTACAGATTACTTGATCCAATAAATTAAAAGGTGGTGGTTAGCAGGGGCGTGATCTTTGAAAGGAGTAAGAGTGGGAATTAGAAGAAATCAATTGCAGGAGACGATACAACATGGTTTACAATCAACTTTGGAGAATTTAGAAATAAAGGTATATCCAGGGATGCTGATAACTCTGGGGAATAAAAAAACAGAGATGAAGAAAACACCGATATCATCGTTGTTGGTGATCATGACCAAGATCAATCCATTCCGGACTCTAAAGAAGAAGATGCAGAAGAAGAGACACATGAAAATCCATTAAGAAGATCTACGAGGGAGAGTAGAAAGTTGAGTTACCTGGATGACTATATACTATTCGCTGAGCTTGACCGTGAACGTCTTCTGTTAACTATAAACGATGAACCTTGGACTTTAACAAAGCAAGGCAGAAGAAAGTATGGAACGATGCTTGCGAAGATGAGGTTAAGTCGATAATCAAGAATAAGACTTGGGAACTAGTTGATCTTCCGGCTGGAGCAAAAGCTGTTGGTCTTAGATGGATCTTTAAGATTAAAGGAAACTTAGATGGTAGTATAAACAAATATAAAGCTAGGCTAGTAGTGATGTCTTGCATATTTCCATGTTTTTGTCCATCCATTTACATGCATTTTGATCATGTAGACTAGGATTTAGTCATTTCTAGGTTGCATTTTGCACACATGACTTCTTATCAGGTTCTGGAGTATTCCTTGGAGTTCTTGAAGAGGGTTGGAGGCTTTTGGAGCCAAAAAGAAGAGCTAAAGGTGGTCATAGGACAAGCACAGCTGGAGCTACATGCCAGAGCGACCTCATGATGTCGCTCCCATTCCAAGCGACCTCTAGAGCGAGGTACCCTGGTCGCTCGGCTCTGTCTCGCTTTGTCGCTTGTGAAGGACTCTAGAGCGACTATGCGGAGCGATGAGCCAAGGTCGCTCTCCATCAGAGCGACCACCCCAGCGAGGAGCCTAGGTCGCTCGCACTTCAAGCAGCCGAGCTCCACTCCAGAGCGACCTCAGGGAGCGATGACCTCAGGTCGCTCCCACCCGCAGCGACCCCACCAGAGCGATATGCACAGGTCGCTGCGTGTTCTTGTTCAGACGAAACTCAAGTTATTTTAGGGACCTTTTGGTCATTTTGTTTCATGTTTTTACACTTGCTAAACCTAAGTTTAAGTACCTCTTGTAGCCTACCAGGCAGATTATCTGGATTTTTAGAGAGAAACAGACAAAAACTCTTGAAAAGTTCATCTTTTGAATGATTCTTATTATTCTTGTTTTGTTTCTTTGTTGATTTCTTATCTATTCTCTACATGATTAATCTGAAGTCCAATATGGGTTTAAGAGGAATCATGGAGATTAGTGAGTAATCACCTTTTGAATTCATGGGTTAGGGAGATTAAGGGTGATTAGGTTAGATTTAGGATGTTTTAGTGTTAGATTTCTCTTGTTCCTTGCTTATTAGAGTAACCATAATGCCTCTTTTGAATTGATCACTCAAAAGTTGATCTCTAGACATTTCCCACTCACAAGGTGTTCGATGAAATGTCTGAGTCAACTCTCTTAAGCTTTTAACAGTCTTTACCAGGGACACTTGTTGTTAAAGGTGTTAAGATGGCTAATAGATCTGTTCTTAATGATTACTTTCATAATATTCAACCAAAGACATTTGATGCTTGAGTTGTGGTAGTAAATGAACATTCATCTAGACATAGAGCTTGTTTAGAATCGTATCTAGGCCTAAGGTAGACAGTTTAATTGATCGCTTGCCATCTTTAGATTGAAACTTGATCACCCAAGGTCAAATTCCCTATACCCATGAGTTCTCTTTTATCTTTATTGTCAAAGTTATATCTTTTATTGCATTCTAGTTATAGTTAACCTTTAAAACCAATCAATCACATGATCGCACTTAGATTAAGCTAGTACTTGCATTCTCGGTGCTTTTAAATCCCTCAGAACTGGTTCGACAACTTCCCTATACTACAACATTTGTTTTAGGAGCCTCAAAAACTCCTAACATCAAATTGGCGCCGTTGCCAAATTCTGAGTAGATTGAAACATTGAGTTTTAGTCACTTGCTTGAGACTAAGTCATTTTTCTTTTATTTTGTTACTGATTCTTTATCTTCATCTCTCTTTGGATTTCAGGTGTATGAACTTGAGGAGCAAGGGCACAACAAACCTTGTTCCACTAGTTCCAGATATCCGGGCGTTTGAAAGAGAGATTGTAAGACAGAGAAAACAAGTAGAGCAACAAGCTCATCAACAGAGGCTGCATACTGACATGGCTGAAGATCCGCAAGGAGTTCACAACCCACCAGTACACCCAGCCCGCCCAGCTCGACCTATTGGCACTCATGACCGCCCCAACCTTCATGGCAATAGGTTGGGTATCCGTGCGCCAGCTGTGGAAGCCAACAACTTTGAGGTCAAAGCAGGACTCCTCAACGTGATCGAGAACAACAAGTATCATGGGTTACCTGTAGAAGATCCATTTGACCACTTGGATAAGTTTGACAGCTATTGTGGGTTGTCAAAGACCAATGGGGTGTCCGAGGATGCCTTCAAGCTCAAGCTATTCCCTTTCTCTTTGGGAGATAAGGCACGTCAGTGGGAGAAGTCTCTACCCAGTGATTCTATCACCACCTGGGATGAGTGCAAGAGAGCATTCTTGGAGAAATTCTTCTCTTCTTCAAGAACTGCTAAGCTGAGGAATGAGATATCTAGCTTTCAACAGAAGAACTTGGAAGGATTCAGTGAAGCATGGGAGAGATTCAAGAGCTATCAAGCACAATGCCCCCACCATTGTTTCTCTAAGGAGAGCTTGCTGAGTACTTTCTACAGAGGTGCTCTTCCTAAATATAGAGCAAGATTGGATACAGCCAGCAATGGATTTTTCTTGGGAAGGTCTGAAGAGGATGCAGAGGAGCTGGTAGACAACATGGTTAAGAGTGATGCCGTCTACAGTGCAGATCATGACAGAGGTAGTAGAGGTGATGACAAGCAGACAAGGAAAGAGATCAAAGCTTTGGAAGACAAGATCGCCCTACTCATTGCTGACAAATCCACCCAAGAGCAGGTGAAGTCTGTTGGGAACTCCAAGCAGGAATGTCCACCTAAAGTGAATGAGGTTGAGGGTTTGGAAGGTCAAGAAGAGTTGTGTTTCATCAACAACAATGGTAGCTGGTACAAAAAGGAGCCCAACTTCCAGTACAACAACTACCAACAGAAATCATATCCCAACAACCAACAAAGTGGTTATCAGCCTCAGCAAAACCCCTCTCCTGGTTCTTCTGCCCCTCAAGTGAGCAACACTGATGCATTACTGAAACAAATCTTGGAGTCTCAGACTAGAAGTGAAAAGCATGTAGGTTATGAGTTGAAGAACCTTCATTCCAAGATTGATGGAAGCTACAATGAACTCAACAACAAATTCTCACACCTTGCTTCTTCAGTCAAGAATTTAGAGAATCAGTTTGCTTCTATGAGCACTCACCATAATCGCCAGCAAGGATCCTTACCTGGGAAATCTGACCAAAACCCCAAGGAGGCCAAAGCAATCACCCTTAGAAGTGGTAAGCAGTTACCTCCTAGAACCCTCACCAAGGATGCTGAGAAACTAGGTGAGGAGGTGGCCATCAACTTAGATGATGATGTGGTACTTATTGATGAGAAGACCAATGATGAGATCTTGAAGAAGATTATGGAAGCTAAAGGTAAAGGAAAGGTTGGAGAAGAGAAGAAAACAGTACAAGACGGTGAAACTGCTGCTCCAGCAAGTGAGAATACTCCTATTCCCCCCCCTATGAACCCAAACTCCCATTCCCTGGTAGATTCAAGAAGCAGCTGCTAGAGAAGTACAAGGCTCTGTTTGAGAAGCAAATGAGAGAAGCTCAGCTTGCGATGCCCATCATTGATGCTTTCATGTTGATCCTCAATACAGCAAGTTCCTGAAAGATGTTGTAGCTGCAAAGAAGAAAGAGATGGGGGGCATGATGACTCTCACCCATGAGTGCAGTGCCATCATCCAGAGGCTTGATGTTCCAGAGAAGTTAGAGGATCCAGGATGCTTCACACTACCTTGTGCTCTTGGACCTATGGTATTTGAGAAATGTCTCTGTGATTTGGGAGCTAGTGTCAGCGTGATGCCTTTGTCTGTTGCAAAGAAGCTTGGATTCACTCAGTACAAGAAGTGTAGACTCTCTCTGGTGTTAGCTGATCGTTCAGTGAAGTACCCTGTGGGCATCTTAGAGGACCTCCCTGTGAAGATTGGAAGGTATGAGATACCTACAGACTTTGTGGTGCTTGAGATGGGTGAGGAGGCTCAAGACCCATTGATTCTTGGAAGGCCGTTCTTAGCTACAGCAGGAGCTATTGTTAATGTCAAGGAAGGAAAGATTGATCTCCATTTGTGTAAAGAGAACATCCTCCACTTTGACATCAAGGGGAAAATGAAGAAACCAACTGTCTTCGGGCAAGCCTTCACCATTGAAGAGAAGGGCACTCCTGCTAAGGAGCACCTTGAAGAGCTACCACCTGAGGACGACGAGGAGAGAGAATCTCCCTCTACACAATCCCACTAGCAGGTATTCCATCACCTTCCATTGTATATACCAGTTTTTCTTTGCATATTAGTCTTTCTTTTGGGTATCTCTCTCTACTTAACAACACAGAGACTGTGTGACTTAAGTTTGGGGGAGGTACCAAGTATTTAATCATGTTCTCTTTGATGATTTTGAGTCTCATGCATTGCATTGTACATATTTATTGGCATAGAAAAACCATAAAAATTTGAAAAATTTGAAAAACAAAAAAAAATCATGTAAGTTGCATCACTTGCATTTCTAGGAGAGTCTAGAGCATATAGCTTGCATTCATATGCATTGGGAGCTATTATTTTGAAACACCTTGTGAAGAACACTTGTCAAGAGCTCAAAGTGACACCCTAGTTAGACACATCAAGTAGCTTGAGCATCTCTTGAAAACCTTGCACGCTTCGAGCTTGAAACATGTTTGCTTGCTTTAAATTGACATTGTTCTTGAAACCAGCTCCAATCTGAATTTTGGCTTAATGAACTTAATCTCTCTTGCATATGGGCACTTGCATACTTGATCATGGATCTCATACACATTTGGGTTATCTTATCCCATTTTTACCACTCTTTTGTTAACCCAAATGGTACTCCACTCCCTTAATTTGAACCCAAGCCATTCTTTTGAGACCAAACATTTGATTTCCATGAGTGAGGCCTTCTTTTGATAGTTTGTCATGTGCAAAATCTTGAGAGTATTGGAGGCGACATAGGATTGTTCTCATCTCTTGCTAGCATAGGAACCTCTTTTGAGCTAGCATCTAGGATGGTGAGTGGGTTCTTGTGTTTCAAATTTGATATCTTGGGCTGTGAATGAGAGATTATGAGGAAGTTTAGACAAAGTGTGTCTTGAGAAAAGAAGAAAGCCATTAGGGACAAAAAGAAAGAAAAAGAAGCTCTAGATTGTGTATTAAGAAACCCTTCCAATAGAAAAAAAAGAAGCAAAGAAGCAAGTTTGGGGGAGGAGATGTGTGAAGAAGAAGAGTTAAAGTTGCAAAGAAGAAAGCTTGTGATGAGTCCCTAGTTGGTTGTGCTAAAGTAAAAAAATAAAAGAAGAGAAGAACTTGTTCATTGGGTGAGTGATGTGAGGAAAGATATTTGGGGTATGAGATGAAGAAAGAAAGGGTTAGAAATTATGATCACTTAGGAGAAGGGTAGAATGATGAGAACAAAGCTATGTATGCATCAGTTGCTTCTAGTCTTAGATAAATTTTGCATAATGATCAAACTCCTTGTTCTTGAGTGATAGTCACTAAAAATGATGCATCTAAACCCTCCTTTTTATTCTCATTAGACCTATTGCTTGCCTAGCCAAATGATTGAGATCATGTGCCCATTTGTGAGACTTCACTTTGTGTGTGTGTGTGTGAACTAATGTGAGGGCTGGTTTAAAGAGCTTGTAAATTGAAGAGTTTTGCACCTTGCTTAAGGGCATAAGAGTGTATTGATAGGCCTAGAGAAACTAGAGTGTAATAAGAGAGTGTGCTCATGCTATTTTCTATGTCTCTTTAGGATGTCAAGTTGAGTGATTAGATGTGTTTCTTTTGGTTATGAGCTCCCACCATCCAACCATTCTCCATATGAGTTCTAGAAAGTTCACTTGTGGACAAGTAAAGGACAAGTTTGGGGGAGTTGATGTCTTGCATATTTCCATGTTTTTGTCCATCCATTTACATGCATTTTGATCATGTAGACTAGGATTTAGTCATTTCTAGGTTGCATTTTGCACACATGACTTCTTATCAGGTTCTGGAGTATTCCTTGGAGTTCTTGAAGAGGGTTGGAGGCTTTTGGAGCCAAAAAGAAGAGCTAAAGGTGGTCATAGGACAAACACAGCTGGAGCTACATGCCAGAGCGACCTCATGATGTCGCTCCCATTCCAAGCGACCTCTAGAGCGAGGTACCCTGGTCGCTCGGCTCTGTCTCGCTTTGTCGCTTGTGAAGGACTCTAGAGCGACTATGCGGAGCGATGAGCCAAGGTCGCTCTCCATCAGAGCGACCACCCCAGCGAGGAGCCTAGGTCGCTCGCACTTCAAGCAGCCGAGCTCCACTCCAGAGCGACCTCAGGGAGCGATGACCTCAGGTCGCTCCCACCCGCAGCGACCCCACTAGAGCGATATGCACAGGTCGCTGCGTGTTCTTGTTCAGACGAAACTCAAGTTATTTTAGGGACCTTTTGGTCATTTTGTTTCATGTTTTTACACTTGCTAAACCTAAGTTTAAGTACCTCTTGTAGCCTACCAGGCAGATTATCTGGATTTTTAGAGAGAAACAGACAAAAACTCTTGAAAAGTTCATCTTTTGAATGATTCTTATTATTCTTGTTTTGTTTCTTTGTTGATTTCTTATCTATTCTCTACATGATTAATCTGAAGTCCAATATGGGTTTAAGAGGAATCATGGAGATTAGTGAGTAATCACCTTTTGAATTCATGGGTTAGGGAGATTAAGGGTGATTAGGTTAGATTTAGGATGTTTTAGTGTTAGATTTCTCTTGTTCCTTGCTTATTAGAGTAACCATAATGCCTCTTTTGAATTGATCACTCAAAAGTTGATCTCTAGACATTTCCCACTCACAAGGTGTTCGATGAAATGTTTGAGTCAACTCTCTTAAGCTTTTAACAGTCTTTACCAGGGACACTTGTTGTTAAAGGTGTTAAGATGGCTAATAGATCTGTTCTTAATGATTACTTTCATAATATTCAACCAAAGACATTTGATGCTTGAGTTGTGGTAGTAAATGAACATTCATCTAGACATAGAGCTTGTTTAGAATCGTATCTAGGCCTAAGGTAGACAGTTTAATTGATCGCTTGCCATCTTTAGATTGAAACTTGATCACCCAAGGTCAAATTCCCTATACCCATGAGTTCTCTTTTATCTTTATTGTCAAAGTTATATCTTTTATTGCATTCTAGTTATAGTTAACCTTTAAAACCAATCAATCACATGATCGCACTTAGATTAAGCTAGTACTTGCATTCTCGGTGCTTTTAAATCCCTCAGAACTGGTTCGACAACTTCCCTATACTACAACATTTGTTTTAGGAGCCTCAAAAACTCCTAACATCAAGTAGCAAAAGGTTACATACAGAAACAAGGAGTGGATTTTGAAGAAGTGTTAGCACGTATGGAAACGGTGAGACTATTGATTGTCCTAGTAGCTGCAAGAGAATGAGAAGTACATCACTTAGATGTTAAGACCTCCTTTTTACACGGTGGTTTGAAGGAAGATGTATACGTCTCGCAACCGGAAGGATTCGAGATAGAGTGAAAAGAAAGCAAAGTCTACAAGTTTCATAAGGCGCTTTATGGACTACGCCAAACCCATAGGGTGTGGAACGAGAAACTTAATAAGGTTCTTAGAGAACTCAACTTTGTTAAGTGCTCCAAGGAACCAGCATTGTACCGAAAGCAATACAAGGATCATCTACTTCTCATCGTAGTATGTGTGGACGATCTGCTTGTAACCGACTTGAGTGTTGAACTGATACAAGAGTTCAAGAGACGAATGTCGAAGAAATTTGAGATGAGTGACTTGGAAAAGCTTACATATTATCTAGGCATGGAGGTGACTCAACACAAATACGGGATCACATTGTGGCCAGAAATATATGCTAAGAACATTCTTAAAGAAACTGGAATGGAAGCCTACAATGATGTTCATGCACCCATGGAACCAGGTCTGAAGCTGTCGAAATCATTAACGGAACATAGTATTGACGAAAGAGAACATAGGAGAAACATTGGGTGTCTACGGTATTTACTTTATATATGTCTAAACCTATCGTTTTGTATTGGAGTTTGTAGTAGATACATGCAGTCGCCTAAGCAATCACACAGAGCAGCCATGAAGCAAATCTTGCGATACCTACAAGGAACTGTTTCTTATGGGTTGGTGTTTAGTCGAGCAACGAGTACAACACTTGAAGGATACATGGACAGTCACAATATTGGTACGATGGGAGAAGTACTACTAGTCACATCTTCTATTACTCGGATAGCTCTATATCGTGGTGCTCTACTAAACAAGAAACAGTCGCGTTATCTTCATGTGAGGCCGAATTCATGGCTGCAATTGAGGCAACAAAGCAATCAATTTGGTTACAAGAGCTTCTCGGAGAGATTATTGGATGTGAGAGTGAGAAAGTAACGATTTGGATTGATAAAAAAATCTGCCATAGCTCTCATGAAGAACCCCGTTTTCCATGGACGAAGCAAGCATATCCATCGACGTTATCACTTCATCCAGGAATGTGTTGAGAATGATTTGATCGATTGTTAAACACGTACCTGGAATTCAACAAAGAGCACACATCTTGACAAAGCACTAAGAAGACTGAAGGTTAAAGAGATGAGAGACCTTGTTGGATTTAAAGACTTATCGCAAATGGACTTCAAGTTTAAAGGGGAGAATGTTGAAAGTAAACTTGAAGATAGCTTGGTTCTCAAGCTAAACTAGTTTTATAGAAAAGGAAATTTATCTTATTTAAAAGTTATCTAAATAAATTAAGACGATTGAGATTAGGAATTTGAGATCACCATATAAGGAGATACAAAGTTGTTGCATAACTTATGAGTTTTGTGATTGAGAGACTTAGAGATTGAATTTTGAATTATTTTCTTAAGTTAATAATAAAAGAGTTATTCTTGTTATTGTATCTATAATTTTACTATACAAAGCTTAGATTCAATTTGCTTGTCTCTCTTTGAAGGCAAATTGAGGCTTCAAACTTCTTATTCTTGTCAGATTCACTTGTGTAGCATTGCAACCGAAACCACTCTTAAGGATTGTTTATAGCTTGCACTAAGTTTAGAGAATCACTCTAAAATGACCTCTTCAAGACTAAATTATCCAAGCAAGTTTGTAGCTTATAGAGCAGCCCTTCAGCTTGTTAGAAAGACTGAAGTCTTGGCAGGCCCGGCCCTGGGCTAAAGCCCGTAAAGCAATGGCTTGGGGCGCCAAATATTATTAAACCTTTAGCGGCATCATTTACAGAGAAGTTTTGTGGTGTAGTGGTTGGGCATGTGTTCTTACTCCTCTACACCCGGGTTCAAAGCCCCTCTTATGCAGCTTTTTTTGTGCTCGGTTTTAATTAAGATTTGATTGTAAAATTTGCTTTTTCTAAACTTTTCAAATGTCTTATATATTATAAATAATAAAATACATAAATTACAATACCTACCTATTTTATTTATCTTAACAATTGATGTTTTATATTTTCACTTTTTAATATTTTTGTTTTGTTTTCTTTGTCGGTTCTGATCAATCTTTTTTCTATTGTTATTAAAAAAAGAATTGTGTTTTGTCAAAATAGGGTTATCTCTTAATCTATGTAAGTTTTTGATATTTTTTACGTTCGACTATGTCCTAAAAGCGTTTGAATAGATTGTCGATATATCAATAGAGCATGAATTAGCAGAAAAACTTGATTATTCAAAATTGATAAATAATTTTGCAGAAAAAAATAAGTAGAGTTATCTTTCATGAATAATATATTTTTATTATTCTTTGAGAACAAATTAAATTTTAATGATATTTTGTATTATTTAATTATAATTTATATTATCAAAAAAGTTATAGTTAAAGGGCAACATATTGTGAATGTGCTTTAGGCGCCACGAATGACCGGATCGGCACTGAGTCTTGGGTATGCTTTTGCTCTACACGAAAGAACCATCCAATACGACATTTCTAAGACCCTACATAAGTACATATATGTCTACGTCCTTCCGGTCAAAAATTCTTCATTATTGAAAATAGTTTATTCAGTCTTTTTAATGATTTTTTGTGGTGTTTTAGAGTGAATTTTCTTGTTAAATTTAGACCAATTTTTTTACTGTTAAATACATAATAATATAATTTCATTTAGGTGATATCTATGAAGAATTCAAAACGAAACTAATAACAACTGTAGATTATAGATTCACTCAAAATCATTATCATTTAAAATGTCACTGAAATTTAACATCCTCTCTGTTTTTATTAGATAAAATTTTAAGATTCTATATATAGACTAAAAATATTTGATATATTTCTTTTTATAAAACAAAACACTATTAATTATTTACCTTGCCATAATTCAACCTATAGAATATAAAGAGTCATATGACATAAGAAATTACTTCATGTTTCAGAAAAATAGATTTTCATGCTTTCAGATATATTAAGAAAATATCGTAAATTTGTATCAAATGCATCATTTGTAATTATCAAATTTCAATAAGGTTAAACGAATACTAATTCAGTTAACTCAATTAACTTTTATGAAATCAATAACATTTAGGGGAATTTTCATTTTTATCACATTGGTGGTACTCTTTTTCATTTTTACCTTCATTAAAGTGACATTTTCATAAATATCATTTTTAAGAGGTATTTTTTTTAAATCAATTAGATTCTTAAATTTTACATTCCTAAACTTTACCCCCACCCTCCTCACCCCTTAAATCTAAACGTTAAGTTTTAAATTAATTAATCCAAGAGTTATAAGTGTGTTTTTTCCTCTTAAAAATAAGGGTAAAAGTGATTAAGGTATTTTTAAAAAGTGGTACAAAAAAATTGATATTTTTGACAATTTCTCTAACATTTACTGAAAACACAAACAAATTTACTTTGTTTGTATCAAGAATACTTTTTTAATAGATGTAGTATTAAATCTATATTATTATTTGCAAAGTGATTTTTTGCATCTAAATTTTCACATTAAAATTTAAAGCAGTTAAATTCGTTGATACCCTTAATGAATAATTATTTTATTTATTATAAAACTAATTTTAACATATTAATTTATATAATATTTTTTATACATTTAAGGATAGTTGTATATATTATCTTGTTATCCCAAAATAATATTTTCAATTATAAAAAATTAAAGTTGATATTAAATTTATATAATAATAAATATTTCTAACATAATTAAATCAGTACGTGCGAATAAACACGGGAAAATTGCCAAAAATGACTCAAAACTTGATTTGAAATGCAAAAGTAAACCCAAACTTGAATCAAATGCAAAAGTAACCTAAAAGGCTATTGAAATTACAACCAGCCCCTTGTGAACAAACAAGAAAAACAAATTTTGTTTTACGTTTCTAACCCTCGCAAGTCTTCTGTCCAGACGACTTTCAAGTAAGTCTTCTGGAAGACTTACTTGAAAGTTGTCTAGTATAGTTCTTCTTAAAAATATATTAATTTAAAAAAATATTTTGATAAGTGAAAAATTGAAATCATGTAATTAACATATGTTTTAAGATATATAAATTAATATAAACAAAAGTTAAATTTTTTCAGCATATATGAGTGAAAATAGTGAGTTTAAATATTCCTGCTTAAATATTTTAGTTTCCCGCTAAAAATATTTTGGTTTCCCTCTAAGTATATTAAGTCTTCTGGACGACTTACTTGTAAGTCGTCTATCTTCTGGACGACTTACATGTAAGTCATCCTAATATTCCCGCTTAAATATTTTAGTTTCCCGCTAAAAATATTTTGGTTTCCCCCTAAGTATATTAAGTCTTCTGGACGACTTACTTGTAAGTCGTCTATCTTCTGGACGACTTACATGTAAGTCGTCTATCTTCTGGACGACTTACAAGTAAGTCTTCTATCTGGACGACTTACTGGTAAGTTGTCTGGACGACTTACAAGTAAGTCGTCTATATTCTGGACGACTTACAAATAAGTCTTCTATCTGGACGACTTACAAGTAAGTCGTCTGGATAGGTCATTTTTGCAATTGACTTTTAAATGGGACGACTTACAAGTAAGTCGTCTGGGAAGACTTACTTGTAAGTCGTCCCATTTAAAAATCAATTGCAAAAATGACTTATCCAGACGACTTACTTGTAAGTCGTCCAGATAGAAGACTTATTTGTAAGTCGTCCAGAAGATAGACGACTTACTTGTAAGTCGTCCAGATAGAAGACTTACCAGTAAGTCGTCCAGATAGAAGACTTACCAGTAAGTCGTCCAGATAGAAGACTTACCAGTAAGTCGTCCAGATAGAAGACTTATCAGTAAGTTGTCTGAGTCTTCCAGACAACTTATTTTTAAGTCGTCTTGACCAGAAGACTTACAAGTAAGTCTTCTACAGCCAGACAACTTACATGTAAGTCTTCTACGCGAACAGATCTGGAAAATTTTCAATTTAATACCATAAACTAGTGAGATGACTTCCTTAGCACACACAGTTTTCTACAACCACCCAGAACTTGAAACGAAGGTAACCCACCAAGAATAGTATGCTGGAATAGCTCTATTAACCATAAAATTTTTGCAATCAAAAGCTTGAGTTTTTTGGATGAATTTGGAGACAAAGTGAAAGAGATGTTGTTTTTAGTTCATAACAACTGAGAAAGAGAGTGTGTAAATCGATTTTAGATGCATTAAGAGCTTCAAATTGGTTGTTCATGGTGGTTGGGATATTGATGGCAATGGCAATCTTGTAAATACTTGAAGATGACATGGTTGACAGAGTAAAAAAAGCTATTTTCGAAAAAAAAAATTAATGGCAATTTTGTAAATAATGTGAACATGTGGGATGAATATGACAAAAGAAAAATAAAAGAGAAGGAGAGGTTAGTTTTGCATTTAACTTTGAGTTTTGAGTCAAATTTGCAAAAAACCCAATAAACACCTAGTATTTAATTGAAGCTGAAAAATCCTTTCTAAAATGTAAGTAGGGTTGGGCATCATTACTCGTTACTTCATTTGAGTTACTGTTTAACTCATACCCATCTTGAAAAGTTAAGTATATATATAGTATTGTTAAAGCAAGTAATAAATCGATAAATTTTATTACTTGCAAAATCAAGTTAAATATTAAATATCATTGTAATTTTTTAATAATCAGTTTGCTATTTCCCTGTTATTGCTACTTGTTACATGCTTTATATATATTTGTTACTTACTATAATACTTGTATTTTCTTTTGCTTTAACTTAAGGTTGGGCACAAATACGTGTTACTCATCTTATATTTATTACTTGTTTCGTATCCGTCTTTATTTTCAAGTACTCGTCAGTCGAATAAATAATAAAATTTATATACTTGCAAAGTACATAACAAATAACAAGTATTAAAGAATTTAGCTATTCGGGTTTCTACTACTCGTTACTTTACAAGAGAACACATTTTTGTTATAGTGAGAAATATACAATGCTTTTATATCAAAATATTAATGTTTTCCTTATTTTTCCTCTTTATAATATATACAAATATTTTGTTTAAACTAATTATCATGTTGTATTTAGTAGAGTAAACAAAACAAATTTTTATATTCATTTTTAAAAGAGTATTATTTATTAAATAGATTTTAAATACTCAAAAATACTCGTAAATAATTTATAAGTACTCACAAATAGTAAGTAAAAGAACCAAACAAATAATTTGTAAATAATTCATTTTTGATCAAGCACTCAGTTTTAATAAGTCAAACCTTGTGCCCGTCCTAAACGTAAGTACTTGAAAGAAACAGAGGAACTTTTATAAAAGTAGAGATTCAAAGCTTTAGCGGCAAAGTCAAAGTAATGGCGTGTTGATTAAACCATTGACCACATGACTTCACTCTTATAGTCTTCTTCTTCGTCATCACTCCTCGCCCCAATCTCCTGAACTTTCTTCTTCCTCTTCCCTCTCTCTCTCTCTCTCTCTCCTTCACTATCCATCAATGGCCTTTAGTAACTCCAGGCTCGACGCACAATCAGCCGCCGAGAAAGCAGTTTCAGTGATAGGATTAGGTTTCGATCTCACCTCCGATGTTCGTCTCTCTTCTTGTAAACCGACACTCAACGGGTCAACCTTGCTCGAAACTGACCCGACCCGAAACCGAGACCTTGTTTTCCCCGGCGGGATCATCGTCAACAACGTCTCCACCTCGATAAAATGCGATCAAGGCGAACACACTCGTCTCCGCTCCGACATACTCTCTTTCGACCAGGTTTCCTTCACTTCTTTCACAAGTTTTCATCTTTCACGTATCAACCTATAGCTTGGTTACGTTACGTTTGTGTAGATGTCGGAGAAGTTCAACCAGGACATGTCTCTTTCCGGCAAGAACCCGTCGGGGATGTTCAATACCATGTTTGAGTTAAGAGAAGGTTGGCAGAGAGATGCTGTGAAGACGTTACGTTATGATGGATGGTTTATTAGTTTGTACAGTATGGAGATCGTTAGGTCGCAAGTAACACTACGTGATGAAGTGAAACGTGAGGTCCCTTCTTCTTGGGACTCTGCTGCACTTGCTAGGTATGAATCACTGCAGCAAGTTTTTGATTTTCTGAAAATGGGTAATACCCTTTAATAACATTAAATCATGTTCTTATGACAAGATTAATGCATAACAGAAAACATCCCTAAATTAGCATTAACCAAAGAGAAAATCCCTCAAATAGACATTTTGAAGTTTTTGTCACAAAAATAAACTTTAAGAAAAAATGAACAAAGACTTTTTATTTTGAAAATTTTAATATTTTTTAGTAAATTTTAAATTTTTAAACCTCACTTCCAAAACCTCACCTCATAACTCTAAACCTTAAGTTTACATTAATTAACCCAATGGGTATAAATGTATAGTTACACCTTTTAATAAATTCTATTTTGATCATTTTTCTCTTTGAGTGTTATTTTGGAGACAAAAAATTTTAGGTCTATTTAGAGTATTCCTCTTAATTCAAAAGTTAGAAATACAGTTTTAGTTTTATATTTGAGTTTGTATTTAATGATTAGAATTTAAGGTTTAGTATTTGTTTGGGAGAGGAAGGGTAAATAAATTAGAGTAAATTAATATTTTCATGTTAAATGAGTTATTTTGAGAATTTTGGTCATTGACTGATATTTTTTGATAAATTTTAAAATGTGTTATTTTGGAGATTTTTTCCTTTTGTAAACGGAGATGTTTCTGTTTTACAGGTTCATTGAAAAATATGGTACTCATATAGTCGTTGGAGTGACTATGGGTGGCAAGGATGTGGTTTACATGAAGCAGATGTGTAACTCGAATTACGACCCTGATGAGGTGCAGATGCTGTTGAAGCAAGTGGCTGACAAGAGATTTTCAGTTGATCCAGTTCAAAGTATTTCTCCTGCTGCTGTTTATTCCGCAAACCTAGAAGTAAAGAAAGTCTTTAAGATGTTCTTTGTCTCATTGCATTCTCTCACAGCTGTTGCAAAAAACATGACATGTTTCTTTTATTGGTTATGGAGGAGGAGAGTCCTATCCAATGGGGGTTTAATGGACCGTTTGGTTCCTCGGTTAATCGTCCTGTTATCTTGCGCTCCAAGAAAGAGGTCGGCTTCTTCTCACCAATAACATTGCATTGAATCACATGTATATCTCTTTTTAGCTTAGACTCTGCTACTTTTCTCCAGGATTTGGTGAGCATTTGTATCAGAAGAGGAGGTGTTGATATGGGACAAAGTCATGATCAATGGCTCTCAACAGTATCACAATCACCCAACGCCATATCCATGTGCTTTGTTCCCATTACTTCACTCTTGACCGGTCTCCCAGGAACAGACTTTCTTAGTCATGCAGTGAACTTATACCTCCAATGTGAGCATTTTAATGCCTTATTTTTACTCAAACGGTTCGTTCAGGTAACAAGTGTTTGTATAAAATGTTGTAGATAAGCCACCTATAGAAGAATTGCAACCGTTTCTTGAGTTTCAACTTCCACGCCAATGGGCTCCGGTGAACAGAGATCTCCCTCTTGGACTATGCTCCACAAAGCAAAGTTCACCGTCCCTTCAGCTCTCTTTGATGGGTCAAAAACTATATGTCAACACATCGAATGTAATTAATAAACTTTTACTTTAGTTTAAACTTTCAAATCTCAAGAAACCGTTTTACAGGCTGCAGATTCGGGTGGGAGACCAGTAACGGGACTACGTTTGTTCCTGGAGGGGAAGAAAGGAGATCATCTAGCAATCCACTTGCAGCACCTCTCTACATGTCCCCCAAGTCTCCACCTCTCACACGACAACACCTATGAACCCATCGATGAACCATTAGAAAAAGGGTATTATGAAGCTGTGAGATGTGGAATCTTCTCACATGTATGCACTTTCCCTGTTCAGTACAACGGTGTACGGTCTGATGACGCCGCTTTTATTGTAACCAAAGCCTGGTTAGAAGTCAAGGGAACCGGGATGAAGAAAGTTCTCTTTCTGAGGCTTGGTTTCTCACTTGTGGCTTCAGCTGTTACACGCAGGTCTAGCTGGAATAATCTCTCATCAGTCTCACACAAATCTGGTGTTTTCTCGATGATTAGTTCAAGACTAAGCACGTGTTTAAGTCCAGACCCTGCAACAATAAAGCCATCACCGAAGCTGCTGAGTCTTGTTGACATGAAGGAGGTGGTGAGAGGTGTGGAAGTACCACCTGGATATTGGGTTGTGACTGGGGCTAGGCTTGTTGTTGAGGGAGGCAAGATCTCAATCAAAGCTAAGTTTTCTCTGCTCACTGTTGTCTCGGAAGATTCACTGGTCTGAGAGATTCATTCAGTTACATGGGACCTGGCAGGGGTGTTTAAGTGGGGAACATAAGTTAGTGTGTCTTGCATGTTACGGTTTGTGATTGGCTTTGAGGTAATCTCATCAGGTGTTTTTGGGCTGTAAATGTATTGTTGTATAATTGGTATTGCTGAACTTACTATTTACATATATTAATATTTGTTTGTATGGTACCGAAACATATATGAAAGTAAACAGTTTTGTGGTTTACATTACAATGATGTTGTAGGCTATAACGTATGGAATTAAATCATACAAACAAATATTAATATACGTAAATAGTAAGTGACACTTATTTAGAAACAGAGGGAGTATTAATTACTACGTATACGACAAATTAATCAAAGACATAGCTTCAGAAATGCAAAGAGAATTTATTCAACAATTCACCTTTTGGATATTTAAAGTAAAGTAGCAAAAGAAAAAAAAAACCATTTGCAGAAACACCACTTATCTTCTGGTTTAAGAATCAACACAAGTGGTCGTCTTCGAACCTCTAAACATATCTTCATGTTTACTGCAATGGTGGTGAGAAGGAGAGTCATCCATCTACAACACATCAAATACAAACGATACAGGCACAGGCACTTCATTAGCAACTTTCCACACAATAAGTAAAAGAAAAGCATAAATCTCATGACCTATGATTAATATATTATTTTTGGATAACAATACAATATATATTGAAATTGTCTTTTTATTTTTTTAGAATACATTAAAAAATATTTTTCGGATAAATACCCAATATATATGTGAATTATTTTTTATAATTTAAAATATTTTTTTGGATAATTTTTATTATATCAATTTTAATGAATTATCTGATTTAATAATTTAAAAATTGTTTTTGGATAATATTTTATGTTAATTTATAATTAATAATCTATTCTAAATAAATTTAATTATTAATTAATATACATAACCATATGGGAAATTTCAAAAAATACCACATTTCTACTATTACTTTTCATTTTTAACTTAATCACTTCTACCTTTATTGTTAAGAAGGAAAAAACTCACTTATAACATCTGGATTAATTAATTTAAGACTTAGGGTTTAGAGTTAAGGAGTGGGATATAGTTTAAGAATGTAAAATTTAAGATTCTAATTAATTTTTTAAAAAAATTGCCCCTTAAAAAAAATAATATTTGTGAAAATGTCTTTTCAGTGAAGGTAAAGATGAATAATAGTACTAATAATGTGGTAAACATTAAAATTTCTCTAACGATATTAAGTGTTATAATTGTTAACGTTATCCCAAATGCAAAAAATTATTTCGCAAATAATAGTATTGATTTTTTTCAAATGTTTATACCGGACTAGAAATTTTTGTACTTCAAAATTGTCCTTTGGACTTATTAATATAATTGGGTTGACAAACAAAAACCCCATCTAAAGTTTTGTCACAGTAGAATTACTTGAACTAACTTTTTATGGAATCATTTAGTATGTTACTAGAACCATACAAGTTATAACTGATAATATCTTTGGTTATTTCCTAGGAAAGTATCAAAAAAAATTCTCATATTTTTTACTCCACTGGAGCATCAACTTTTTCCTAAGTTTCTAATATATCATTTCGTCTTATGCTAATATCTAATTCAGTAATCTTACCCTAGCGTTGTTAATTTTTCCACAACCAAAACAGCTTGAAATCCTAACGTACAAAATAACTACAAATACTTAAAAAACTAGAGTATTATCCGCGCTGAACGCGTGACTTTTTCGATTTTGAAAATATAGTTCATTGATGATTTACTGTGTTTTATAAGGAATTAAGTTGCATTGATAATTTTATTAAGATATCAGGCGTGTTTAATATCTAATATATTAAAACAGAATCCTATTTGAAAATTACCTTAACATGTTTTTTTTGGACTTATTGAAAAATGTTGTGACTTATCTATTAACTAACATCTATATTATTAAAAACCAAGTACAAAATTGGAATGTTTGGAAACATAGATAGTAGACTAAAGGAAGAATGTTTGAAAACACGGATAACAGATTAAATATTTTTTTCTATTTACACATTTAGTCATCCCATTTCTTTTTTATTTACAGATTCTTCTAATATCATTTAAAATAATATATTTAAATTAATTAATTTCAATGGGTTGTTATTTCTTTGTCGTAAAAAACAATCTCGAAATATATAGTGTATGTTATATAAAACTATCTATAAATATAGTATTAATTTATTTATTTTAGTAAAATATAAAAGTTTTGAGAGTTTAATTTTCAGAAAACATGTATTAAATATCGATCTCCGCTTAGAATAATAATTAAAAATCTAAAAATATACAGTTACACGAATATAGGAAATATTGTGATCAGTTGCACCTGTTTCAGTTGGAAAATAGAAATACCGAATATTTTTATACTCAAATCTACCCAATATTGCAAACAATTGAACAAATATTTATGATTTTCATATATTTTTAATACATATCTTCCTAAATTTTTTGTAACAATTTATTGATAATACATATCCGTCCTTTATTCTAATCATTTTCCCCTACGATATAAGAAATATTTGATTTCTAAATGATATTAACATAAATATATAAATTATATTTGATTTATAAAATGTCGGAATACACATTTTTTGAAGTATCAAATAGTTGACTTTTGATTTAATAATATTAGATATTAGATATAATAGATTTTTTGAACAATCACAATTTTGATAATCATCAATTAAGAACCAAATAAAATAATCTCTTTTTGAACCTATAAGATTTTGAATTTAAATATATTAGATATTAGATATAACAGATTTTTTAAACAATTACAATTTTGATAATCAATCAATTAGGAACCAAATTTTTTTCCAGAATATTCCTCAACTCATTATACCATATTTATAATTTGATAACAATATTTTCAATCCTTCTAAAACTGTGCAACACCCACCGAATATTTTGGGTATATAAATTTGGTACATTAATAATAAACCAACTAGAATATTTTTCTTTTGATTATAACAAAAAATCTGTTGAGAAAGATTCTAACAAAATTTTACTTAAATATTTAAATATTTTTATAAAATTATACATTAATAAATTTCGTGATTAGTAATATAATATTATTATAAATCAATTTAACTAAGTTTTTATTATAAAACAGAAAAATAAAATTCTACACTATTTTTTATAAATTCTATAAATATATTCTCTATTATATAAAAATAGCAGTGTTACATTAGTTAAATATGGTAAAATTATATTAAATAGGTAAATTAACAAATTTTAAAATTTTATATACTATTAACAAATAGTAATTAGACCATTTAAAAAATTAGTTAATATGACATATTTAATTATTTACATTAATAATAAACCAACTAAATATTTGAATTTTATTTTTTAATTATAACAAAAACTGTTGAGAAAGAATCTAACAAAATCTTACTTAAGAATTTAAATATTTTTATAGAATAATACCTTAATAAATTTCGTAATTAGTTATATAATATTATTATAAATTAATGTTAACTAAAATTTTATTATAAACAAGAAAATAGAAATTCTACTATTTTGTATAAATTCTATAAATACATTCTGGATTATATGAAAATAGAAGTGTTACATGAATTAAGTATGATAAAATTATATTAAATAGGTAAATTAACAAATTTTAAATTGTAAAGTTTTTCATTTAAATAAATCATCATTCATCATTAAAATAGGTTAAAATTCATAAACTGTATAATAGCTTTATACAAAATAAATGTATTAACATATGTTAAACTTATATATCTACAATTTTTTATTTATATTGAAACTCTCAACAATATATTGTTTAAAATGTTTGTATACAAAAATATAATAATATATAATAAACATTAATTCATATACTATTTTAAAAAAATGTCAATAGAAAAATATTGTATTTTAGAAACTCACTTAAAATATTAATGACAAATCAAATTTTAATTTTAAATTTATTTTTGTTTTAATTATAAAAAATATGTTGGGAATTTTATTTTAAATAGTACCAAAATTCAAATATCTTATGTATAAAATAATAGATTAGATGTAGTAACAAAAAAATTCAAAATTAATTTGATGTTCCAAACTCAAAAATAGTTGTGTAATTTTCTAAAGTTTTTTTGACAAATATAAAATTTTGAAAATAAATATTTACACTCAAAATAATAACATTGCAAATTCTACAAAAGATAAAATCGTGGATAATAAAGAATAAAGTTTTGAAATGCAGCACGAAAAAACTATTTGAATATGCTGTAAAAATTAAAGAAATGAAATCTTAATTTTTTTTTAAAATAAAACTTAATATCATAACATCCAAAAAATATCTTATATCAATAAATTTCAATAAAATAATATGATAGATACTACTATGTATAAAATTTACTAAAAATAGGTATATATTATTTAAACAAAACAGTGTTTTTACTTATAAATTCTCTAAAACAATAAAATGATATATGTTAAAGTATATTTTCTTATACATATTAAATAGATTTCTTTTAAATAAATAAATAAATAAAATTTAAAATATATTATAAGCAAAATGTATAAATTAAAGAAAAAAACATATTTTGAAAGAGATTCTTTATTTGATTATTTCATATGGGGTTTTTTTGCAAATTTGACTCAAAACTCAAAGTCAAACACAAAACTAACCTCTCCCTTTTTTTGTCATTTCTTTTGTCCAATTCACCCCATATGTTCACATTATTTACGAAAATGCCACTGATTTTTTTCTTGTTTTTTCTTCTGAAAATGACATTTTTACTCTCTCAACCTCATTATCTTCAAATATTTACAATATTGCCATTGCCATCAATACCACAACCACCATGAACAACCAATTTGAAGCTCTTAATGCACCTAAAATTGATTGACACTACCTAAAATTGATTGGCACTAAATGTTATGAACAAAAAACAACATCTCTTTAACTTTGTCTCCATATTCATCCAAAAAATTCAAGCTTTTGATTCTAAATTTTTTAGGCTTGGTAGAGCCATTCAAGCATACTAATCTTCGTGGGTTACTTTCGTTTGAGGTTCTGGGTGGTTTGAGAGGACTATTTGTGCTTAGGAAGTCATCTCACTAGTGAAAGGTATGAAATTGAAATTTTTTTCAGATTTGTTCGCGTCGAAGACTTACCCGTAAGTCGTCTGGCTGAAGAAGACTTACGGGTAAGTCTTCTAAGCACACGGGCGACTTACTTATAAATCGTCCAAATTTGTTTGTTAAGAAAAAATTCTAGACGACTTACTAGTAAGTCGTCCAGGATAAACGGGTTAGTTTTGCATTTGACCGAGTTGTGTCAGATATTTGACTTTTCCTGGACGACTTACAAGTAAGTCGTCTCTGGGAAATCAAAAATTTCAATATTTTATTAAAGCTAGACGACTTACCTGTAAGTCGTCTCAGGTTACTTTTGCAATTGGAAAATAAAACTTAAATATTTAACTTTTCCCAGACGACTTACTTGGAAGTCGTCTAGGTAGAGGACCTTCCTGAAAGTCGTCCAGGATAAGCGAAGTCGTCCAGATTTTTTTCCGAGATTCTGGTCAAACCTTGCTTCTCTCGGACGACTTTCAAGTAAGTCCTCTACCTAGACGACTTTAAATTAAGTCGTCTGAGAAAAATTAAATATTTAAGTTTTATTTTCGAATTTTAAAATAACCTGAGAAGACTTACAGGTAAGTCGTCTAGCTTTAATAAAATATTGAAATTTTTGATTTCCCAGAGACGACTTACTTGTAAGTCGTCCAGGAAAAGTCAAATATCTGACACAACTCGGTCAAATGCAAAACTAACCCGTTTATCCTGGACGACTTACTAGTAAGTCGTCTAGAATTTTTTTCTTAACAAACAAATCTGGACGACTTACAAGTAAGTCGTCCCATTTTAAAGTCAATTGCAAAAATGACCTATTTGGACGACTTACTTGTAAGTCGTCTATGTCTTCCAGACGACTTAACCGTCAGTCGTCTGCGTCAATGTTTAGTAAACTTTCATTTTCTCTATGTTTACTAATGTGTTTTATTTTGAAATTTTGCAGATGTTGCGTCAGTTACATGCAGTGTATGGAGAATGGTTTTTGGAAGATTCTAATTGGGATTTTGTGGTTGATAATTCCAAAGGAGCGAGACTATTTTTGTTGAGTGAAGGTTCGACACATGCTGAACTTGTTGCAATGGTTCAAGAAGATTATAACCTGGACATGAGCACAGAATCTGTGGAGATAACCTACTTGTTACCAGCTGAAATGATGCAGGTTCCAGACACTCCTCCTATTCATGTTACAAGTGATAGACAAGTTCGAAACTTGCTCGAGATAACCAAAACGCATGGAGTACGGCTTTGTGTATCAAGCCATAGCAAGGTGGAAACAGTTTCAGAGGAAAGGGAAGAGGAGGATGAAGATGATGAAGCTGATGAGTTTTTTGAAAATGATAATGATTTGGTTGAAGATGAGAATCATAATGGGGAAGAGTATGATGGGGAGGAGGATGATGGGGAGAAGGATGTTGATATCTCTATTGTTGCTGAAGCGGACGAGAATGGTGAGGATTACAGTGTTTATGGAAAGGTTAAAGATGAGGATTTGGAAGAAGATGATGATATGTGTTTTGAAGAATTCAAAAAGACTTATGCTATTGAAGGAGAAGGATCGAATGGTAACAGTATCTACGTCAACCAGAGTTTTGTTAGCAAGGATGCACTGCTTTCAGAGCTGCGGTTGACAGCAGTTAAGCGTAAGTTCTCCTTCAGAATATATAAGTCAACGAAAACTCTCTTTGTGGCAACCTGTCGGGTTAGTGGTTGTGGATGGAAGATGAGAGCGAGTGTGAAACATGGAACAAACACGTTTTGGGTAACAAAGTATGTGGAAACACATACATGCTCAGTGGGAGACCGAATCGCTCAGTGGAGACACTGTACTCCGAAGTATGTTGCTAGGCTTTTCATTGATCGTGTTGGAATCATTGATGGGTTGAATCCACAGCATATCACTGATACAATGAAGAACATGTTTGGCATGACGCTTGATTACACCACTTCATACAGAGCACTGGTATATGCACAAATATTGGTGAGAGGATCAGCAGAAGATGGGTATTCGCGTCTACCATCATATCTCGAGCAAATCTCCTTAGCAAATCCCGGTTCTATCACAGCTATAGAACTTGATTCTAAAAAAAGATTTAAGTATCTATTTCTCTCTTTTGGAGCTTCTATCAGAGGTTTTAAGTATCAGAGAAGGGTCATTGTCGTGGATGGGACTCACCTACATGGGAAGTATGAAGGTACTATGTTAGTTGCAACCGCACAAGATGGGAATTTTCAGATATTTCCATTGGCTTTTGGGATCGTAGATGCTGAAGATAACCCTTCTTGGGAATGGTTTTTCACAAAATTGGCTAGTTGTTTATCTGATGAGCAGCCTCTCGTGATAGTCTCCGACCGGCATGCAGCCATTAAAAGTGCGTGTGACAAGGTGTTTCCCTGGGCAACCCGAGGAATATGTTATTATCACCTTCAAGATAACATTGTCAAAACGTATAAAGGGAAACATCTCTTGTACTTGGTGAAAGGTGCTGCTTATGCCCATACGGTTTCAGATTTTAACCGGTACATGGCTGAGATACGGAGTGCAAACCCGGACCTTGCAACGTATTTGGAGGATGCCGATGTCACCCTATGGTCAAGGGTTTATTCTCAGGGGGACAGGTACAACATAAAAACAAGCAACATCGCAGAATCTATTAATTCCGCACTGAAGCGAGCTAGAGGATTTCCTATTCATTTCCTATTGGAGTACATAAGAGAGAAGCTAGGAAAGTGGTTTTGGAAAAGGAGAGATGATGCTTTGAGTCTCCCAAGTCACCATAGTCGCGGTGTTGAATACTTGCTTGCTGTTCGATCGGAGATAACGGATACGATGAGGGTTCAACCAATTGATGGATGGCGATTCTTTGTGAAAGGTGGCAAAATGGACTGTGTGGTTGATTTGGAACATGGAAAGTGTGATTGTGGTGTTTATGCAGTGGAGAAAATACCTTGCTCTCATGCTATAGCTGCTGGAATACATGTTGGTTTGCATATCTCCACACTTGTAAGTCCAGTGTACTCAAAGGATTATTTGTTTGCAGGATACTCAGAAAATATATATCCTTGTGTTGGACAACAAGTTGAGGAACGCACATGCTTGCCTCTGGAGGTAAAACGTGGTCGGGGAAGACAGAAGAAATCAAGATGGCAATCCTGGTTGGAGCTATCCAGGATGAAAGGACGCAAACCTAGGAAACAACACAGGGTTTATAGATGCTCAAATTGCAAGGAAACTGGTCATACGAAACCACAATGTAAGGAACCACTAGACGACTAACTTGAAGGTCGTCCAGAAGACCTTCAAGTAAGTCGTCCAGAGTTTATTCCTCCAGAAGACCTTCAAGTAAGTCGTCCAGAAGGTTAGTCCTCCAGAAGACCTTCAAGTAAGTCGTCCAGAAGGTTAGTCCTCCAGAAGACCTTCAAGTAAGTCGTCCAGAAGGTTAGTCCTCCAGAAGACCTTCAAGTAAGTCGTCTAGAGTTAGGTCGTCTAATTGTCATGTATTAAGAATTTGTGTTTAGTCTATGTATTCAGTTAGGTCGTCCAGTATTCTGTTAGGTCGTCCAATATAATGCTAAGTCGTCCAATATAATGTTAAGTCGTCCAATATAAAAGTTCAATATAATGCTAAGTCGTCTAATTATATTAAAAGTTCAAGTACACACAAATCCTAATCTATCATAAATTACAAGTTTAAATACACACAAATCCTAATCTATCATAAATTACAAGTTTAAATACACACAAATCCTAATCTATCATACATCATATGTTCCAAGGTTTTTTACAATGTCATCGTTTTCTTTCGCATACTGCTCAGGAAGCTCTTTAAATATATCGACCGCCATCTTATCCCTCATAGTCTTCGCGTTGGGCTTAGCAAAGTCTTTTTGGTTAAATGGCATCCCAAGAGCATGACATTCAATGTACCTCAGAGTGTACACGCCACAATCACCAGATCTGGCCTGAGGGATATTGGTTGGTCTCTCATACGTGAATGGCTCCAGTGATAACTGGTCACGTTGAGAAACGGATGCGCACTCATAAAGCAGATAAGGGAGCATATGGAGAAAAGGCTCCATTATCAGATCCAGTTCATGAGAGGAGATATGTGAACGAATGCTGTCCCAGACGACTATGTGTCTCTTAGGGATCGATATCCACAGCGCAATCCAATGAGTGTCGCTCTGGTTCACTGGCAAATAGATATCATCAACATCCGTCCCTCAAACCTTGCCCGTCCTGCAAAATGATGGTAACTCGCCTGAATAATAAGCCCACGCCCCACCAGGAAGTCTTCTTCCTAAACCATAGGCATCGGGCTGCGAATCCTTAAAATCCTGGTAGTTAAACCTCCATTGTTGAGAAAAGAGATGATCAAGGAAGCATATTCTCTCGCTCCTGAAAAGGTGTGGCGTCTCCTGGTGCCTCTTCCTCAAAACATTGATCCAGGCATCCATATGCTGCATATAAAATAATACAAGTCATAAGATACCAGACGACTTACCATAAGACTACCATAAGTCATCTGGTAAGTCGTCTTCATGGACGACTTACCAGACGACTTACCAGACGACTTACCATAAGTCGTCTGCGTAGAAGACTACCATAAGTCGTCTGGTAAGTCGTCTGGTAAGTCTTCTACATAGTCGACTTACCAGACGACTTACCAGACGACTTATGGTAGTCTTCTACGCAGACGACTTATGGTAAGTCGTCTGGTAAGTCGTCTGGTAAGTCGACTATGTAGAAGACTTACCAGACGACTTACTAAGTAATCTACTAATCAGTTTTGTCAGACGACTTACACAATCCTCCAGCCAAGCTAGGGGGGTCCGAAGGACGTGATACCACCACGTCGGACTTCTACGAGGTTTCTTGTCTACAGGTGTTTTATAATGACTGCAAACACGAAAAGCAATTAGTTTTTATAGGGATAAGCTATTAGCAAGGTAGGCAATCACTTACGGATCAGTTTGCAACCATTCGACGAGCTCCTTCAACTTCTTCTTGTCAAGTGCTGCAAAGGGATTGTAGCCTCTAGAAGGTTTTTTCGTGTTTGCAGTATAAGGAGATCTCTGTGAGGCAGCAACTTTCCTGTTCCGCTCAGTCTTTTGACGGACAATTGCCAAAGCAGTTTCTCTCTTGTCCTCATATCTAGCAACCTGCTGCTGTTTCTCTGCTGGAGTGAAACTTGTTTTTTTGGCCAATAGAACAAGGCTCTCAGATGCGGACTCATCGTTAAAACTCTCATCGAGAAGTGTTTTATCCTTCTCTAGCTTTGACTCCTTTAGCTCTTCAGGAAGTGTTTTATCCTTCTCCTCTTTAACACTCTCATCCAGAGGTGTTTTATCCTTCTCCCCGTTTACACTTTCACTAACCCCGGGAGAGGCAGTGGGTTGAGAGGATGTGCCTTTAGGTTGAGAGGATGTGCCTTTAGGTTGAGAGGTAGTGGGTTGAGAGGATGTCCCTTTCCCTTGTTTGGTGATACCAACCTTCTTCTCCACTGCTTCCACCCTTTCCGACAAATGCTTGATCTCCATAAGGCACGTCCCAAACCCTTCCCTCATGGCATCAAATATGTCCTTGAAATTTCTTTCAAGGTCCTCTTTGCTCATCCCAAGCACAGTCCTAGTAACCTCTGGAGGAGCCTCTGTGCGAACCTCTGTGCGAACCTCTTCACCAGCCTCTGCAAACTTCCCTGCACTCTCCCCTGAAGGTGCCTCTGCAGGTGCCTCTTTTTTAGCCTCTTTACGAGCTTTCTTCAGAGGTCTTGGACTCTCTTCTTCTACCAAAACTATGGCTTTCTTTGATGGACTCACAACCACCGGCTTTGTATTGACCCAAGTACCGGTGACTTCCCAGCAATCCATGGTCCACTTCCACGGTCTCTGATTAAACATAACTTTAATTATGTTCTCCGCGGGAAGGTCCTCAGCATCAGAGTCCCATTTTGGAAACATTTCACCATAGTCCTTCTCAACAAAGTTCACCACCGTAGTCTGCAGTAAATATAAGATATGAACTTAGAAATTTGACGGATTAACTTATAAATAAGTCGTCTGGAAAGTCGTCTGGAAAGTCGTCTGGAAAGTCTTCCTACTGGACGACTTACCAGACGACTTAATTAAGTCGTCTGGAAATTCTTCCTACTGGGAGACATTCCAGACGACTTAATTAAGTCGTCTGGTAAGTCGTCCAGTAGGAAGACTTGCCAGACGACTTTCCAGACGACTTTCCAGACGACTTAATTTTTGGAGTAAAGGATAGAAGTAAATACCTGTCTGCAGATAGCATCTTTAAAGCATCTGCGTCCTTTGCCACCCATGTAAGCCAGTATCGGTGGAGACGGTCTGTTTGGTATGGGATTACCATAGTTAGCAGCCAATTCCGGCAGAGCTGTGTACACCCAGACCTGGAGAGCTTGTATAAACCCATCGACAGTGTAACAGCCCGAAATATCTTTGCCCTTCAAAGAGTCCATCAGCACCTTGAACGCGACTCTCCCCCATGGATAGTTCTCAAAACGTTCTAAATCCATCACTAGCCTTGCCAGACTAACCCTTGTGGCGGTTGAATACTTTCTCCCTTCAATATATCTAGTGAAGATGGCAAGGTACCCGAGCCGCTTGCGATCTTCCCGAGACCACCCTTTGCATCTCTCAAATGCTGCTATTATCTGCTCAGTAGATGTCCCAGCTTCGACATGAACTCCCAACATGTCTCAAAAAGAAGCCATCTCCTTTGTAACAGCACACCTCGGTCTCTCAAGGTCCTCTATGTACTCGCAGTTTAGACCAGTGAGGTTTTCAAACTCTAACAGTGAAAACCTCACAGGTTCTGGACCAACTAGACTCCACAGCTCGTACTTCTTCTTTATGTCCAGCTGGAATCCGAGCATGTAGTGCACCATCCTTGAAGCCCAAGCAAATCCGAGCTCTTTAAACTTGATGAAAACTCCCAGCTTTGACTCCTTTAGCTTTTCATATTCGTCACCATGAAGAGCATTCTTTAAAGCATTATGCAACTTCGTACAATCCGTATGATAAGAAATAGCTTTCATTGCTGGTGGCTCTTCCCCTAATGTATGCAACCTACGGGGGAGTTCTGGAATATCCATTTTTTTTGTCTGCAAAACAATGAAAGACAACCATCTCAGTATAACATTTTAATTATAAGTCTGGAAGACTTTCCAGACGACTTATAATTAAGTCGTCTGTAAAGTCTTCCAGCTGAAGACTTGTAATTAAGTCGTCTGGAAGACTTTCCAGACGACTTATAATTAAGTCGTCTGGAAGACGTTCTAGACGACTTAATTATAAGTCTTCCAAGACTTCCAGTAGACATTTTTATAGCATACCTGAAATTTCGGAGAAGCCATAGTCGCCTTCGACACAGCGGTTATAAATCTGCCAAAATAGACAGCCAAAAAGAAATGCGGTGAGAACGGTGGTGAGAACGGTGGACTTAAGAGACAACGTTTTAACTTACCTCGCTAGGGTTTACAGACACGCCTCTGAAAGAAACGCCGCTAGGGTTTACAGACAAACGCCGCTAGGGTTTACAAACAAACGGCGCTAGGGTTTACAGACAAACGGCGCTAGGGTTTGAAATAGAGGAAGTGGCGGTGAGAAAGGTGGTGAGAATGACGGTGATAACGGCGGTGAGAAACGGTTGTGAGAATGATGGATTACAGAGAATCGCCTTCGAAATCGCCTTCGAAATCGCCTTCGAAATCGCCTCTTTGAGAGAATGACGTTACAGTTTCTAAATCTCGCGAAACAGTAAACCAAAAAAAAAAAATCTTATATATGCCCGGTAAAAAATCCGGTTATGTTTAAAAGCACATTGGTAAAATGGTAAAACTAAAGGTTCGGTCCGGTTTGAACGTGCATCAGACGACTTACTAGTAAGTCATCTACCGTAAATATTCACCAGACGACTTACTAGTAAGTCGTCCCAGACCCTAAACCCTAAACCCTAAACGAAATTGACTAAAATAACTAACAAACCACGTTATAAAATCAAATTATACTTAAATGGTGTTTACTATATACAGAAATAAATACACTTAGGTCAATTTTAAATTTTTCAAAAAACATTTATGCTTTCCAAAATCTAACCCTAAGAACACATACAATACTACAACATATGTTGGCAAAACCTAAACCAAAGAATATCATGACTCACTACTTTCACTCATCTATGTTGAAAACAATTAAATTTTGTTATATCTTAATTTATATTTCTTTAAACATACGTTAATTACATGATTTCAATTTTTCACTTATCAAAATATTTTTTACAAAATTTTTAAATTATTTTTAAGAAGTACTATACTAGACGTCCAGACGACTTACTTGTAAGTCGTCTAGACAGAAGACTTGCGGGGGTTAGAAACGTAAAAAAAAATTCCGTTTTTTTTTGTTCACAAGGGCTGGTTGTAATTTCAATAGCCTTTTAGGTTAATTTTGCATTTGATTCAAGTTTGGGTTTACTTTTGCATTTCAAATCAAGTTTTAGGTCAGTTTTGGCAAAAAACCCGGTTATTTTATTGTATCTAACTCGAAAATATATTAGTAAGTAATAAAAATTAATAACAAATTAAAATGTTTTAAATAAATCACTATATATTAATAATGTTAAAGAAGAAATATAAAAAAAAATTATAGAGTTACACAATATATAGTACTAAATTAAAAATTATATAATTAAAATATTTGTAATAATATCAAATACATTTATAAAATAGAAAAATATCTGCACGGACGTGCGGGTTAAAATCTAGTTTTTATATTAGATCAAATCGTAATAATATCCGACTGTATATATAACATTTATTTAGGTTTGCATTTTGAACATACATAATGTTTTATCTAATTGAAAAAGATAAATAATATAAGAAAAATACTACTATGAGATAGAAAATTATAATCTACCACATCATAAACATTCTACATAGAAAGAACATCATATCAATGTATTTCGACAGTTTTGATATTACATATTAGTTATGGTTATATTGCGAAACTCTAAAATATTTATTTTGATTTTATATAATAAATTTATATTTTAAAACAATAAAATCTTATCAATAAGTTTTTAATTTACGTTTTGAATTTGAAGAATATGCTATATACTTATGGTTAGAATACCTTGTTAGGCTACACTTTATTAGCATATTCCGTAGAATGTACTTAAAATATTATGCCATTTTTGTAATTCTTTCATTCTTTAACCAAAAGGTATTTAGAATGTATAGCCGTTGTTATAAACGTATAAAAATTTAATACTATAATTGCATAATTTGGAAGATTAATCTATCTTATTAATTAGGTCTGGTTCAGTTTTGATGTGGACGATGTGCAAAACTGATTTGCAAGACTTACTTTTACAATAATATTAAAAAGAAAATCATGAAAAAGAATCCTACAATTTTGGAAATGCCCTAAAAGCTGGCACTGTTATTAATATTATCTATATATATATATATCTATATATCTATCTATTACTATAAAGAAGAGTTGGCCTCTCTTCTTAGAAAGACACATCATCAATTCGGATGCTCACATTGCGACACATGTCCTGATAATCAATATGCGATGTTTCACTAAAACGTGAATACAATTCGTGTGGGCTTTTGTAACATCTAGGTTTCGTTTAATTCTTACAAGCCACCCTTTGTTTGGGCTTTTATTACATTTGGGCTTCTTCTAACTTCTTACAATAACAAATATAATGTTGTCGATGATCCTCTATCTAGCGTGGCCGTCTGAGTTGAGCGACTGAATTTTACCGACATAAAAACTTCGATTGGGTTATGGGGATCGAATATCTCTGACCAACCTCTGGTGGAAGCCGCTTTAAGTTTTCGACTGTTGGGCCCATGTTTTAAACGCTTGAAGTTCTTCTTTCACCCTTGGAACCGTTACGGAAATCCCCTGCAAGCAATCATTCTCATTAACGGTGTAATTAAATCCCTCTCCCCACTACTTCCACGATATCTCATTCATTGACACAAACTCACCTACCATAACATTCGGGTAGGGAAATTCTTATTTTGAGCATGTTTTATGTTTTGATTGATCTTAGTAAGTATCATAATTTGCTGATTCCTGCTTTCTCTCCCTCTTACTACACTACACATGATGATTTCTTCACCTTTTGGATTTGTTTATTTTGTTCTAATTGAACAAACAATACACATTGTGTCGACATTTCAGAAAAAAAGATATGGTTTATATAACGAAAGTTTATAACTTTGGAAGTGATTAACATACCCCAAATGGTGATATAATTCAATGTGTTCTTATCACGAAGCAACCAACAAGATTCAGGTACGTAGATACAATGCTTACTTAGATTTTATTTGGGCTTTGCAGATTATGTTCTAAATGCTGATGTTTAGTTTACTTTACTTGCAGTTTCTTCTTTAAATGAAGCCTAATTACCATCCTGAGGGACTCTCTGATGGCAACAAAGTGTCTTCTACGAAGTCAGAAAGAGAAGTACATACATACCCCTCATTAATGGCATCGATATGGTTAACGTTCTGAAGGAACCCTTCTCATGATGAGAAGAACTAAGGAAGATGATGTCTAGAGAGCAAGTTCAGTCAAAATATATGGCAAGAAGAAGCACAGAACCGTCCCGTTTCCTAAATCTGCAGAGTCTGACCTCATCAACCAAAGTGGTCACCAAGTGAGTCAAAGTTTCTTTTTGTTGTTGTTGGTTTCTTGATCTGAGTTGTGGTGATTGTTTTAGTTTCATGACATGTAGCGTTGCATAGCTTATGTGGAAGGGGATAAGTACTAGACGGTTCACAGGGGATTCTCTCAAGTCATATTTCTCTACTCAAACACATATTTATCGTCAGATATTTTTTTGCTCTCTGTTTCTCCACAAGTGCAATTGTAAAGTGACTCTTACTCTCCTCATTGAAGTATATTTACTTGTTATATTTGAATTTCTCTCTTATAATTTGCTTATGGATTGTTATCTTGGTGATGAAGAATCAGCAATATTAGAGCTTAAACCAAGTCGAGATTGACAATTGGGTTATAGGGCATTGGTTTAATGTTCGGGTTATTATAACTCAATGGTTTACGGTTATTAAAACCGGTTATCAGTTGTAACTAACCTTGCTTAATTATAAAAGCAAGGCTCGTGTGTTATTAGGGTGATAACCTAAAAAAAGGGAGATTGCAGTAGGGTTACAACTTTAGGTCACAACCATCTTGTGATCTTGGAAGAGTTAGTGATTTGCCTTGCCAGGCCCCAGAGACGTAGCCATATCGGTGAACTCTGGGTAATCAATTATTCTCTGTGTGTGCTCATGTCCTTACTTTCGTTCTCGTTTGATTCCTTGCAAAAATTCGTAGTTCCTGAGTGTGAGGTCGTGATCTGTGCAACATTAAATTCCGCGGTTGAACAAAACAAGAGATTCCGTGTTTGTGTTTAACGACAGAAACGAGCTTGAACAATAACAAGTGGTATCAAAGCTCAAGGTTGTTGATTCAAGGTTGCTGTGTTTGAGGTATTGAATCAATGGCGAACGCAAGGATCGAGGTTGAGAGGTTCGATGGCAAAGGGGATTTCTCTTTGTGGAAGAAGCGTATGCTTGCTCATCTTTCGGTATTGGGGTTGAAGGATGTGTTGTTGGAGCAAACATCAATTCCAAAGTCTGTGATGAAGAAAGATGAGGATGAAGATGTGTTCAAAGAAAGGTTGCTGAGGGAAGAGTTGGAGAGGTTAGGGAGGTCTGAGAAGGCGATGAATCTTATCATCCTGAATGTTGGTGATCATGTATTGAGGAAGATCGAGGCGTGTACGGACGCTGCATCGACTTGGTCAACATTGGAAAGGTTGTATCTCTCTAAGTCTTTACCGAACAGGATACACTTGCAGCATAAATTCTACACATTCAAGATGAAAGAGTCTCAGTCAATTGATGAAAATATTGATGATTTCTTGAAGATAGTTTCAAATCTTTCAAGTGTGAATGTGCAGGTATCTGAGGAAGTTCAGGCTATTCTCCTGATGGAATCACTTCCAAGTCAGTACACTTACTTGAAAGAAACACTCAAGTATGGAAGGGAAACATTGTCCCTTGAGGAAGTCACGAGTGCTGCGAGGTCAAAGGAGCTAGAGATCAAAGAGTCTGGTTCTTCGCAGAGAAAAGATGAAGGTTATGGTTATTTTGTTCGTGGCAGACCTGATAAGAGAGAGATGTCGAGTAGCAGTGGTAGGAAGGGAAAAGGAAGATCGAGGTCTGGCTCAGGTTCTAGACTCACGTGCTGGTACTGTAAGAAAGAGGGGCATGTGAAGAAAGATTGCTATGCTTGTAAGAAGAAGTATGGTGATGATGAATCTGCAGAAGCTGCTGTTGTAGTGGATCCAAAAGATGATGCCTTGTCTGTGTCTGACAATCGGCATAGGGATGAATGGATTCTCGATTCAGGTTGTTCCTATCACATGACATCAAGAAGAGATTGGTTTGATCAGTTTCAAGAGCTTAATACTGGACAACTGTTATTGGGAGATGATAATGCTGTAGCAGTTCAGGGGATAGGGACGATTAATGTGAAGACCTATGGAGGAACTGTTAAGGTGCTCACAAATGTGAGGTATATTCCGAAGCTAAGAAGAAACTTGATCTCCACTGGAACTCTGGATATGCTTGGTTTTAGACACTCAGGTGGAGAAGGGAAAACCAGATTCTACAAAAATGGAAAGCTGGCGCTTCAGGGTACTTTGAGTGGCTCACTCTACTTGCTCGATGGTGAGACTGTTGCAGGGCAAGTGAATAGCAGTGTGCAGAAGAAAACTCAGCCACTGTCAAAGGATGAAACTAGTCTTTGGCACAAACGACTTGGTCATCTCAGTATCAAGAGTTTACATATACTTGCTAAGAGAGGAATCCTGGATAAAAGAAGGATTGGAGTTCTGGACTTTTGTGAAAGTTGTGTCATGGGAAAGCATAAGAAGTTGAGCTTTCATTCAGGAAGGCATGATTCAGGTGTAGCGTTGCGATATGTTCATGCTGATTTGTGGGGTTCCACAAATCAAACTTCAAGTCTGTCACAGAAGAAGTATTTCCTGTCAATCATTGACGACTTTACCAGAAAAGTATGGGTATTTTTCTTGATGAATAAGAGTGAAGCATTCAGTAAGTTCAGAGAGTGGAAGAAGCTTGTTGAAAATCAAATCAACAAGAAGGTTGGCTGTCTCAGAACCGATAACGGTTTGGAGTTTTGTAACTTGGAGTTCGATGGGTTCTGTAAGAGTGAAGGCGTCGAAAGGCACAGGACGTGTGCATATACGCCACAACAGAATGGCGTTGCTGAGCGCATGAATAGAACAATCATGGAGAAAGTAAGGTGTTTACTTGATGAATCAGGACTAAGAGAAGAGTTCTGGGAAGAAGCTGTGTCTACAGCTGTTTACTTGATCAACAGAAGTCCTGCCTCTGCGATTGATAATGCAATACCAGAAGAGTTGTGGTTGGGAAGAAAACCAGGTTATAATCACCTAAGGAGATTTGGATCAGTGGTCTATATACACAAGGATCAAGGCAAGTTAAAGCCAAGGGCGATCAAGGGTGTATTCACTGGATATCCTGCTGGTACAAAAGGGTACAAAGTGTGGTTGCTGGATGAAGAAAGGTTTGTTGTCAGTAGGAACGTGTTGTTTACTGAGGATGTTGTGTTTAAGGATCTGAAGAAAGAAGCTGTTGCAGGGGATGTTGCAGTAGATCATGTTATTGTTCAACATGAAACTGTGGTTCAAACAGATCAGACTTCATCAAATGCTGGTATGGTTGAGGTTTCAGGTGGAGAAAATGTTCAGACTGAAGAAAGCTCAGAGGATTCAGAATCAGAATCAGAACATGAAGAAGATCAAGGGAGTTATAGACTAGCCAGAGATAGACCTCGTAGACAGATTGTTCCACCTTCAAGGTTTGATGATTATGAGGTTACTGCAGCATTTGCACTTATTGCAGCTGAAGATGTGGTTGCAGGCGAGCCTCAAAACTATCAAGAAGCTATGAAGAGTAGGGAAGCTGATTTGTGGAATGGGTCTATGGGAGAAGAGATGGGCTCTTTGCAAAAGAACAAGACTTGGAATCTGGTTAAGAGACCTAAAAACAAGAAGGTCATCGGATGCAAATGGGTGTACAAGCTGAAACCAGGTTTAACAGAAACAGATGATCCAAGATACAAGTCAAGACTCGTGGCTAAAGGTTACTCACAGAAGGAAGGTGTTGATTATCAAGACATCTTTGCACCTGTGGTAAAACATGTGTCTATAAGGTTGCTACTGTCGATTGTGGTTAACCTCGATTTTGAGCTTGAACAGCTCGATGTCAAAACTGCATTTCTTCATGGGGATATTGAGGAAGAAATTTATATGGAACAGCCTGAGGGATTTCGTGTGAAGAACAAG